>JAAAKG020000010.1:6676-80030 GCA_010014905.2 Druon quercuslanigerum
TAAAATTTAGAATTGCACCCTTCAGGTGTAACTTTTATTAGGCTCTAAAGGGACTCGTGCCATCCCATTCTTTAGAACGTCGATGACCTACACCTGTATCTCTAGCTTTTAATTTCAGTTCTTCTGAACGCTGAATATTTTAGAATTTGGATCTCCGGGATCCCTATAAATAAGTTAAAAAGAAAAGGATTGTATTCTCCAAAAAGTTATTTAGAGAGTGACGAGCTCGATTTAAGCTGATTTAGATTTTTAATACATAGCCATAGTAACAGCGTGTCCACTGAAATTGGTTCGCGGTCACTGTAGGTGTTTATTTTATATGCTACACTCGGTATACATTGAGCTCAGGGCTGATAAAAATGTTGTAAAATAAATTTAGGTTAGCTCAGGTATATTTTATATAAACAGTTTTAATAGTAAATAAGAAAACGAATCTTATTCTTCTCTCCAGAGATCCCCTTTTCTTTACTTCTATTACAATTAGCATTAGCTCCGATGTTAATCTAGCGATTACATCCCCTTAGATAACTTGACTTAATTTTTATGATTATTATTAGAATATCCTATAAATCGCCGAAGTAACAGTAGGTTTAATAAAAGGATGCTTTGAATAATATGCATTAAATTGAATTTTTTAACATTAAAATGAGCTTACAAAAATTAAAGGGAACTTCAAAGACTTTAATGAAATGCCTGAAAATTCAAAGAGAAGTTAAAAGACTTTACGATCAATTATATAAAATTTTCCAGGAGTTCAAAGAGATCCAGTGAATTCAGTAAAATGGAGTTGATATGGTAGAATTCAAGGTACGATCATAAAAATATAGTTTAAAATAAAAAAAATTTCAAATCGCTTCAAATTTTTGAAAATCGAAAAGACATTCTTTACAGTAAAATTCGAGTAAATCTAGAGGAATTCAAGGAAAACGAGAAGAATTTGATGAAATTTATGAAAAAATCAAACTGAATTTAAAAATCAATCAAGTAAATAAGTTTAATTGGATGAAATTGGATGAAATGTCTAAGAATTCCAGGTGTGTTTTAAGGACTTCTAGATAACTTAAACAAAACCTTTTTCTTAATCCTTTAAATTGAGAACAATTGAGTAAATTTTTAAGAATTCAAAAGCATGATAAAAAATTGCAGATAAATTAGTAAGAATGTATGACGACTTCCAAAGAATTGCAACAAAGTTTTAAAAATCTCTTAAAATATTTGAAATCTTTAAAACCATACGAAATCTTTCACTTCTTGTAATTATATTCTTTGAAATCCATCAAAATATTATAGTATCATGCGATAGTGAAACAAAACAACTATTTGCAAAGTAAAAAATAAAATAATTTAACAAAATAACGTTATCATCCCGTTTGGATTTAATTAAGGAAATTAAAATTTTTTAATGATAAAAATCGCTCGAGTCATTTCAAGTAATCTATTTGGATCAGATACGGCTTTAAAGTAATTTATGGAAGCAAGGCTTAACAGGAAATGTCATTGAGATTTTTTAAAAGAATTTGTGACAGCCTTTAAATATTGAAAAAAGGAAATCGAAATTAAAAAAAATCGAATACAATTTTTGTTTTAGGCTATTAAACGAGCAATCACCTCAAAATAAGTTCAAAAAGCATCTCTTTTAACGAAAAGTAGTAGAATTAGTTTAGGGGTTTTTAGCATCCCTCAGCATGCCTTAGGGCAATTCGAGAATTTTGAAGGATTTCGAACAAATCGGAATCAAAGCCGATTTTTAAGACTGTGATGTATTTAAAAATATATTAAAAGGTACCAAAGGATTTCGCAAATTTCCAGAGGTTTTTCAAGATTTCTAGGAAATTTTAAGGATATCATGGTTTGCAGATGTTTCTTGCGTAAAGTTTATTTCTTCAGAATTATGAGTAATCTCAAAAAAACATTTTCTTTTTTTCTTTTCTATAATGAATTTGTATTTTTCCTTTTTTATCGTTAACTAACTTTCCTATAATATTTTCGCGTAAGGGTCCATTCCGTAGGAATGCAATGGAAAAACCTACAATAAGCTGTGCTCGATGATACAAAAAAATACGATGTTTTTTTAATTTCAAAAAAGTGTTCCATTTGTGTAGAATATTTTCGTTTTTAGATTATTAATCGGCATTTATAAAATGTTTAATAATTAACGCTTCTTTTATCAAATTTTTATTTATACCAGGATTACCTTGATGATTAGCATGTTCACTCCTCATCCCAAAATTGGTCAGAAAGTCTCTTTCTGTGGAGGGCATACCGGATAATATTTCTGTGAAAAGTAAAAAAAATTAAATTTACAAATTTAAATCTAATAAAAATGTTAAAGGCGTCATTTAATCATTCCATTTAATCTTTTATAAGTCGGCTGAAGCCTACCAATGTTTCGTGGTATTAAATCAATGAATCACACTTTTGCTAACATGATTAAAAAAACCTGATTGATGATCAGTTTAAATTTTATTCACGAAAATAATAATATAGTATTGTAAATCTTGTAAATTATTACGTTACTTCCACCAATACAACTTGGGATATAACCAATTTTTCCCCTTATAGATATTTGTGCTCGAAAATGTATCAAATTTCGAAAGTTTCGGGTTTTAAGGGAAGAAATTTCATTTTTTCAGCTTAAAAACCTAAAAAATCGTTAAAGAACGGTAAAAAGAAAAGTTTAAACAGTATTTAAAATCTTTAAATACATAATAAATGTTGCAACATATGTTCAGAAAACATAATAAAAAATGATATTAATATACTTTTTCCTCACCAGCAAAATTTAGAATAACGCATAGGGTTAAATCCAGAGTATAAATTGTCCTCATTTTTTTATATGGGTAAAACTGATTTAGGCAAGACTTTAATAGCAGTCTAACTCATGAATATTCTGATGGTTTATATACACTTAAGCTTCTTCCCTCATATAAATTGTCTGAATGTTATATTGCGACGTAAAGAATTTTAAATAGCATCACCTTATTTATTTTGCAGAAGTTAATCTTTCGCACGCGCAAAGATATTTTACCTTGAGAAAAACAGATAATTTTAATTTGAAGTGAGCGTATATAATTATATTATTCTTACTTAAGGTGCTCAGAGATTTTTTTCACGTTATTTACATATATTAATAATAAGTCACGTAGACTTCAAAAATTAAGTTATATTTTTTTGTTTTTTGTAACTACTTTTTCTTCTTCAAAATAGTTTACCGAACGGAGAAAATTAATCTGTACAAGCATTCAAAATATATATATATTTAACATTTATAAAAACAAACAAAGTTGATTTTGCACAGAAATTGTCCAAAAATAAGCTATAGGTGTTTTTAAAACTGAATGGTATCAGGAAAAATGTAAAAACTTCAGACGTTTTTGTGATTTGCTGGTTTAAAAAAATTGCTACGAATGAAAACTTTTGAGCGTCAAAAATGACCCAAAGACTAAAAATTTTTGTTACTTTTTCAACTTCCAACAATTATGATCGAAATACCATAGTTATTATTATGGTCACATTCATAAAAATGTTTTAAACAACATCTCCCTTTTCCAATTCAATGCAAAGTCATCTTTAAAAGTTACATCAATTTGAACTCCTGTGAAAAATGTTTTTGAAAATGAAAATTTGTATTAAATTTTTTTTAAAATATTGATAACTAAAATTTTCTTCTTTTCAGATTTTGTCACAGTTTCGAATTTGCTTTACCTGGATTTGTTTGGATAAGAGCAATATGCATTTTTTATGTTTTAGGAACATACCTGGTACATGACCACGAATACTAATCCGTGCACATATTTTCTAACTTTTGTTCTTCGATTTTTTTTTAAGAAACAATGTTTTTGTTATTGATAATTCAGTATTTTTGACCCAATTGTGAAGTTTTTTTTTATTGCAAAACAAAAAAAAGGTGAGGTTTACTGGAAAACCTGCGTTATTTATTTTTGAATTTCAAAGATATGACCATAGCAATTGTAATTTAAATATTCTAATTTTTCTCGTACAAAATGCAAAACTTTACAGAGGCAGTAAAAGAAATTTCTGCAAAACTTTTTTATATAAGAAAACTGTCTTCCTAAAATTTGCTTTTAAGTATCTTTTGCTGTCTCGGAAATTAAAAGTTAACAGAATCTATAAGATTCATGTGGGCTACTTGTAAAGAATTTTTGTGCTCAGGCGACCTTTTTTCGGTCACCTGAGCATACAAATTCTTCACAAGTAGTCCACATAAATCTGATAAATTCTGTTCATTTTTAATGCTTAAACAAATTTTCGAACGGATTGCAAAAGAGGACAATTTGTAAAGCAGTATGCGTAATCTTTTTCAAAACACTGTTCGTTCTCCCTGTTTCTTTTAAAATTTTGATATCCTATATCCTTAATTACAAGTAAATAATATAATCATCTACAAATTAAAATATTATTATTTTTCTTACCTTTAAATAATCCTTACGGGAAATCTGTCATGTAGCATTGCATGTTTCACGAATAATATAGCTAGGAGATTGCAGTGATACGAGAGCGGAAAATTATCTGATTTTATAATTTCTCCGAATTGCAAGACACCTTAAGGTTCCACTTAATCTCTTGTATAATAAAATGCCATTTATCATCGCAGCATCCTGCTTTTTAGTTATTGTACACTGTAAAAAATTTTTAGGGGAATTTTTCTTAAATCGTGTGAAAGTAATATACAACAAAATTAGGGAATTTTTTCTACTTCGCCTTGGGCAACATTCCCTAAAATAATGTGTGAAATATTAAAAAAAGAAATTTTGAATTTTTCCTAACACAGATTTTGCAACATTCCTTATTGTTTTGTAGAATTTTTCTAAGAAATCGAGGAATTTTTCTTAAGGCAAAATAGCGAAAAGTCGCCATTTTTGTGGAATTTTGTTAGAAATTAATAGAACTTTCCGTAATAAGAATGATATTGTGTAATAACTTAAAACTACCCTACATTTATTGAATATAAATGAAAAAATCAAGGTTTCGTGCCTGATTAATACACTTAGCATCGCATAAACTAATCTAAACACTATAAGCGTCATTTCTGTTTCGAGAGAGCAGGCATGTCGCGCCCTGGCGGATTCTGTCCCGAACTACCATCTCTTATTAAAAGCAAAGCGTTGCATACATTTTTTTTATTAAAAAAATATAAGTATATTTTAGCCATATAATATGCACATTATTTTATTAATTTCCACAGATCGTGGGAAAAGTGATTTCCCTTAACGAAAATGTGGATTTTTCCCCACTAAAAAGTGGAGAAAATTCCCGAAATTTTTTATAGTGTAGTAACTGCGCACAGCAGTTTTAAATCAATTCCTTAATTCATTCACGAATAAGTAGGCTAATATTTGGAAGTCAATTTTTATTTTATTCAATAAATTCATACGGGAATACAATCTGTGCTTACTTAGCCATTGTTTACACCCAGCATTTGGCGCTTCGATTGATGTTTGCTCTAATTTTTAGAAGCAGGATGAATGACTGATTGATAGTCCCAAGCAAGGTCGGCTACGATTTCATAAACTTCATCTTTTGGATTTAAAATCAATAGCCAATCAGATTAAATAAATATACGGCTTAACCTGTTTCAACCTGTTATCACATCATAGAGACCAATTCATCAAAAGCAATCCAAACCCTTTTCAAAAGAAGTGTTTGCTTCCTTTAAGTTGGCACAAGCACCAGAAAATAATTCTTCGCAAAGTTTTGATAGTTCCTTGGAAGATCAAAGCGTTTCCTACAACGATTATATATCTTTCTTAGTAAGAGGCGAGATGACTTACTGTGATAAAAAACTCTGAAAAAAATCCAGGTTACCAACATTTTTAATTGTATAATTTTGGCAGCAGATTTGGATTCAGGGTACTTAAAAACCGCCAGGCAATCATTTTGACTAATATTGGTTAGAATTTCACAATTTTGATCGCCATGTTGGATCCGTTATTTTGAGTTTTATAATTTGGGCACTAGAATAGGCTTAAGCGACCTCAAAAATCCCTTAGAAGGATTTAGTTTTTCATTTAAGTCGGACCTTGATTTTCGTCCTGGAATTGGGTGGTTCAGTTTCACTGTGATAATAGTGAGAAATGTTTCCTTGCAGTTGGGCACTTTTTTGCCAGATGAATTTGGCGAACATATATCTTAAGCATTCGGAAAATAATTTAAATAAGGAAAATATTTTACCCAAGAAAATTATTATTTTTTTTTAAATTTCAACAATCAACTAATTATATAAATTAAGTATACTGTTGAACTTTTACACACAAAGATTAGTTTCTTTTAAACCGGTAAAAGTGTCAACATAAGAATGAAAAATTTAAATTTTCAGCTAAAGAAAAAGTATTTAAATAAAAAACAAGTTTTTCACAAAATAGTTCAATTTTCAACCGAAAAGATAAATTTTTAGCTAAGAAAATTCCTTCAAAAAAAAAAACAATTTAAAAAAATGAATTTTATCCTACGGAAACCAGAAACTTGTATTTCCTCCTAAACAAGATGAATTAAAAAAATCTAATATTGGATATCAGAAACAAAAAATATTTTTATTCAACATGCAAAAGAGTGAGATTCATCTCAGACAGATACATTTTTGCTAAATTTATCAGTTTCACAAAAAACAGGAAAAGTTTATATAAGGAGAGATAACATTTTGAGCCATTCATTATATTTACTGTCTCGTTAGGTTGTACTGTCACTTAATGTGTTTCACATAGGTATGTAGGCAATCAGGCGATTTTATTTAACTAAATATGTATCTGTAATTTTTTTTCCTTTCTGCAAAGGTTGGCTAGGGAACGCTAAATGAATCATCTCAGAGCCACTGATAATCTGCAACTGCGTCTGACTTCATTAGAGGTACTCGCATTTGCTTAGACATTTGGTCAGCTGAGAGGAATATTGCATAAAACCACCTCCTGAGTTCAACCTGTTTATTTTTGGTGGTCGATTTATGAAGGTAAACATTCTACCCCGAACATCGAATGCACCTATCCAAATGCTATCCGCGCTGGAAATGACATAACATCCGGAAATTTTTTGTTTAAAATTTACCTTTTTAGTTGAATTAAAATTAGAGAAATTAAACGACATTGAAATCACATTTTAAATCTTATTTGACTTTTAATAATCAAATTAATGTGAAGACTTCCTGAAAATAAAAGCAAAAATCCATTGTCCACATTTGAACAACTACCATAAAATGTTCCTATTGGAATTTTAAAACAAAAAATAAATAAAAACACTTTTTTCCTAGAAAAGAAAAGACAATCATTTTCCTTCTTGGACGAAATTATAAAAAAAAATAAAAAATATAAAGAAAAATGAGCAGAAAACCATGCAAATCCCCTTCCCTCTCGTTTTTTCCATTTTTCGTTATACATCGCCCTTATCAAATGAGTTTCGAAATAAAAACCTGTCATAAATATATCGGAAACATCCGATAAGGGCCAAGAGGTAAACCGGTTATAAACATACCTAAAAAATCCATCATGAGCACGTCAGATCTAAAGAAAGTAAAAGAAACTTAAAAAGTTATGAAAACTCATTGCTAAATATAATCAATCATAGTCAAATAATTCTATACATACTCGTGTTAAAAAGTCTGCCAGTCTGTCCCACGTGAGTCATCTCACAAATCCTGCACAATGATTTCAAAATCATCCAAAGGATCCTTGCAAAAATTTATCGATAAATCCATTGAAAATTGCATACAAAAAAAAGGCAGGCAAAATATTGTCTTGTCTGCTTTTGATTTGGTGAATTCTAATTTTAATATTTTTCTTAGTTATCTTTTGTGCGTAATGATTTTGGGAAAGGATATTCCTAACAATACTTAAATTTTGTTTTTGTTTTGCAAGTGGAAGACATTAAAAGATATCATCAACATACCGAAATTAAAAAGGCGAAACCAAATCTAACTTTTTAGAAGCAAAAATCTCCAAATGTTCCATAACAAGTTCTGCTAAAAACGAAGAAATGAATGAACCAATAGGAGTACCAAACTCTTGCTCATAAGAAGATCCATTAAATTAAAGAAAGAGAAGTTTATAATAAAAATTATCCCTGTAATAAATTCCTTTTGACGTAATCGAGTAATTGTTTTAATAATATCCAATCAATTTAATTTGCTGCTTCAACTAAATCAAGGGTATACTCGGAAACATTTCAATGGCATCCACAGAAATTATTACACAGTTATCCTGAACAGCCATCCTTATGAATCTTTCTTAAACTATAACATCTGGCAAGAACTGTGTTTTCGGTATTAATATTCGTCTATATTATATCTTTTCCTAAAAGTTCTTTCATTCTCCAATTTTCAAGCATCTTGAAATTGCAAACTAAATTCTCCATATCAAACATAATCATATTTTTTGCTTTTAAGAAAACTTTTCGTTATTAGGAAACCTTTAAAAATCTTACGATTATTATTACTAAAGTGCAACGAATTTTTATCAAAAAAACTATTTGACAAGTGCAACACCTTGTTTCTGAAATCTTTCTTTATAGAATGGAATACTGCCCTTCGGGTTGATGTGAAGAGAACCTTCTTTTTCTTCTAATTCCAGCGATTTCAACGCACTTAAGGGAATTAAAAATATACTATTTAACTTTCTCGCGAATCTTAGTAGCGAGATGATTAAATTACATCATGCTCTATTAAACAAGATAGAACATTTACTGAACGACACCTGTATTGATATTGAATTTAAAAGAATTCAGAAAGTTATTCGAACGAAATATTTTGTATTTTAGTTACTTCAGGCTATAAAGAACATTATTTATTTGTTTATTTTACGACCGTGCCAAAGTCATTATGAGTTATCGGTAATTAATTTTTGAGGTTCAAAAATCCGAAAATAACTAAATGTACGAAGTTTGTTGAAGAAGGTGACTTTCTATGTTTGTCAAAGAATATATCGATTGTGTCCCCATCAAATTAATTTCTATCAAATATAATAAACTTGTGCCAGCGCTTTTTCCAATTCTCAAAGAACTTTTTATATGCGCTTTTTGGTATGGCCTTGAGCTTTTTCAGCGATCTGGTCTTTATCTTCTCAATCGTGACAAAACGATATAAATCTGGCCGATATTTACAGGACCAGGAAAAGAGTGCCTTCGACGTGACGCAGGTTGTCCCACAGGGTGAAAGCTTCAGTCCTCTCCTATTAATTCTTTTTATGGTTGATATAGTGTACTTTTTCTATGAAAATAAGTATTAAGGGTGTTTTGCTGAATGCTTTCAGATTTCTTATTATGCTTCTGTTCACGGACGATATAGGTATCTTTGCTACTTCTTGGCATGACGCTCGTTACGCATTGCGACCATAATGAACCGTTCTCGTCAACGGATAAATTTAAAGTTGTCAAAGACCATTTTGTTAGGAAAGTGAAGACAGCAGTTTAATGAGAGTCCTGAATAAGTTTATTAGTAATTCACAGAAAGTCATCATCGTGCTTTTGAGATCAATTATTAAGGCCACTTTATTGTGCGGTGCTTAGGTATGGGCTGTGCGTTATCTGGAGGATCTTAACGTCGTACAAAATAATTTTTTGAATTATTTAAAAAAACAGGCGAACGATGATAGGCTGCCTCCGATTTTCTGAAGAGCTTCTGCGAGTTGGACCAGACCAATCCCGCAAGTATGGAGTTTAATTGGGCTTCGCAATTTAAGGCCCTACTCGAATCTATTATCGAACTCGATACAAGAAAACGACAATTAAGTCGCCCTCATGCGGTTACCTTGTAAAGTCAAACATAATAACTAATTGGGTAACTTAAATGTTCAGAAAGGCTCTTGATCGTTTGAAAAAATCCAACCAAAATAGGCAATTCAGGAACCTAAGCGAATTTAACTTCACGCTAAACCTTATATAAATTTCTCCATTGCCCTATCTATTACGAATTTAGAACGCACTACATTGAAAAATACTTAGAAAGGTCAAGAACTGACTCAGAATCTATCGAGTGCCTTTTAGTTCTACGAAATATTGACCAACGGAACTACAGTTTAAGTGGAATGAAATACGGATTTGGAATAAAATAGGGCCTCTAAAAATAAGAAGCGATTGCAAGAAAGCCAAATTAAAAAAATAAACTGAGACTTGCGTGTCCTATTAATGTATTAGTTAATTCGGCTTAGGGAATCAGCTACACCGAGGTTCTGAAGAAGCTCATGGGAAAGTTGGAATCCGACGAACACGAAGAAGAGAACTTAATGAGCAGCTTTGAGTTTTTTCAATTAGGATTTAAAGCTCGTATTTTCTATCTTCATTAATAATAAGTAGCTGTTAAAAATTACAGAAAAAAGTATCGCCTAGAGTTGAAGAGAGCGCTCAGTTAAAATAGTCAAATCCCAATTTCTAAATGCTTCTAAGTAAAAAATCAAAAATACACCTAGAAAATTAATAATATTAATGAAAAAGAAATTGTTTTGTTTCTAGTTTTCTTTCAAAGAAAGTTTTGCTTCTCTCAGCATCTCTAGAAGGAATGATATAATTAAAGAAGTTAACTTCAATCAGAAATTATTAGCGTTTCTCAAGGTAAAATACATTTATGCGAGCGAGAGATTAGGTTCTACGAAATACATAAGATAAGGCTAATTAAATTTTTTTACACGGCTATATAACATACGGTCGATTAATATCTAAAACAGGGCAGAAGTAGATACAAATATTAAGAATATTTTTTGTTTACGTTGCTCTAAAATTTCTGCGTTAATTAGTTATTCCCATATTAAAAAAAAAAATGAGAATCGTTTATGCTCTGGTCTTAACCCTAGATGCCATTCTAAATTTTGCTGGTAAGTAAAAAGTACGTTAATATCATTTTTTTAGAACGTATTTAAAAAAATTCATTATAAATTGACAGATTTAAAATACTTATTAATAATTTTGGTTATCGCTGTTTATAGAATTGTCAAGTTTTGAAGCAGAAACATGACATTTTTTTCCTTAAAACTCGAAACTTTCTACATTTTCTAGAAAAAATATCGATAATGGAAAAAAATCGCAAGCTATAGTAATTTAAAACTTTCACTATACCCTATTATCATGGTGTGAATAAATTTGAAACTGATGGAAAATCACTGTATTTTACTAATACCTTCACAATATAGAATTACCGCCTTACTATTTTTAATACATTTCCAGCTTTCTAAATTCATAAATCCTTTTTTTCTTTTCACAGAAATATCATCAGGTATGCCGCCCAAAGAAAGGGACTTTCTTTCTAATTTTGGGATGAACAGTGAACATACGGATCATCAAGGTAACCGTATCGCGGATTCTAATTCATTTTCTCGAGTTTTTGCTGTTGCTCTCTAGTAATTTGCATATGATCTGATCATTGTTGCAATAAAAAATTGTATACAATTTTAGTAATCTAAAATGTAGTTAACGGTGTTGATTGGGATTCTAAAATTAGAAAAAGCCTCTAACGGAAAGTTACGGGTTTCTTCGAAAGTCTTTTATTCTTTAGTTCCCTCTAAGAGATTTTAGCAACTATCAGGTGGCTAGCTTGCTCAAAAGACTGGGGTGAGTTGGGAGTTACGCTGGTTTGAGGATAAGTCATGAATAACCCCATTTTAGTATATGATTTTTTAATTGGAGTATTAGTAATCAGTTTCGTCCAAAAGACCATCTAGACAAATTACATTAGTTTAAATAATTGAGTTCGGATACCCCTAAATCGTGGAGATAAAATATGACTCAATCGACCCTATTTTAGGGAGTCTGATTTGGCATGGTTACAATGAAAACTTAGGTTAACCAGCGATTTTGATTTTAAATCAGGACGTGGTTACATGTGTTACTTAGATTAATTAGACGATTTTATTTATACTAGAGGCGTGAACCTAGTGACCACTTAGATTCATTGAAGGATGCTACATTTATTTGAGGCGTAACACGATGGGTGAAAAACACCCAACGATCGGGTCGGAAATTGTAATTAAATGCAACAAGAAACACTGACTCAACCACTACGACAGCAAGATCGACTCGACGGCATACCTTGAGTGAGAGTAGCCACATGGTAGTGAGGCAGCTGCCAGTACAGTTACACGCAACGTGGTGGCACAATAGAGTTAATACAGATATAGGCGACAAGCCATAGGCCGCACTGTAAGCGGGACCGTTCATTTCAACTTCGCTGAGAAAGAAAAAGACAGAGCACCTCAGGTTCTCTTTTCTCTCTTTGTCGCACATCGAAGTTTGAGCTTGGAGAGTGGGGAGTGGCATAAGAGTGGGGAGTGGCATAAGAGTGGGGTTACTGGTCGGGTCTTTCTGATTCTCTTTCTGTCTCTCACAGGGATCCGCTGCCTCCTGTAAACTGCAGACGATCTTTAGCACACTTTCACCCCCTACTCTTTAGTCGCGGCACCCGTTTTCGTGCACGCGCAGCACGTGAAACTCTAAGTTCAGCGACCAGTTTCCAGCTGAAAATTAGATGTCTGCTCCAATCTGCTCATTTTTTATGTTTGCGTATGTTTCTTTTCGATAAAATATGGATTCAGAAAAAAAAGAATGGAAATTCCGTGAAAATAAAGTTTAGGTGCAAACGTTTCGACAAAATTTTTGCAACGAACTATACAGAGAAAATTTTAAGGAATACAATAAACCCTATTAGCATTTGGGTTAAATACTAGTTTCCACCTTTAACCAAAAGGAGAGAAAAACTTTAAAACCTAAAAACTACTGTTAAAAAAACAATGAAAATTGTGAAATATTTATTTGTTAAAGGTCACCTCGAGATCTTTTCTAAAACTAATCATAATTAAAAATAAAATATTTCGCTCGATTTTATAAATAGTTTTTCAGCACTTTTATTTTTTAGCTTAAAATAACTTTAGTGCATGTTTAACATAAAAACAAGTATAATTAAAATTCCCCTTTCCTCCTGAATCTTAAGCTAAATTTCATGAAAATAATTATGAAGAAAAGCAAAATTTTAAATTAATTTATGAGAATTAATTAAATTATTTGCAGTGCTTAATTTTGATTCATTTTTTTCCAACTTAAAAATTTTTTAAATTAAAATTTTGCAAAAATTCTGCAAAATAAAAAAAAATGGTGAAAACCTTTCCAAATTCATAAAAAGCTTCTTTTTTTTACAAAATTTTAAAAAATCTACATTTTTCTCCAAATTTCTATAATTTTCAAATTAAAAATTTGTTGTAAATTTTTTAAAAATATTTATAAGTTCTAAATGTTTTTCCTTTTTGAAAGCTTGCCAAAAATGTTCAAAATCTTTAAAAATGTACATCTCATTTTGAACTTTTCGGAATATTCTCAAGATTTGAATTATTTTCGATTCTTTCCAAAACTACTGAAACTTCTGCAAACCAAAAAAATTGTATTCTCAAGAAATTTGTTTGAAAACTTTCAGATTCTTTTTAGGCATTTTTTAAAGCTCTAAACCTTAAAATTAACCTTTTAAAATAAAATATCAATCATTTTGAATTTTCTCAAAATCTTAGCGTCCACGTGGTTTTAATAAAAATTAACACTTATTCATGATTATTTCTCTAGATTTATTTAAAATAATTATAGTCAATAATTCAAAATCTAAATACCCTGATAGTCGAGAATAAATAGGCAACAGTATAATTTTTTTATATTTTGTTGAAAAGTGGTCATTTTTGTTTAAAAATTCATGTGTTCTTTTAAAAATTTGTTTTCCTCTTTTTACATTCTATTAAAATTGATGTGTCAGATAAAGAACAAATTAAGCCACAGTATTTACGTATTATGGTGGAAGATAACAAACTAAAAATGAAAATAGAAAAAATCGCCTTAGTATCATTTATTCCTCGAAAATATAAAAATAATATCAAACCATATTATGACTTCTATATTGCTGCAGAACGTAAAAAAGCGAATATAAAAAAGAAAAGTTACTTTAAAAAAAATAAAAGCAGGTACCAAAGTCATTGGAGGGGTATGCAGATTTATTTACACCAGGTAAAGGATATATAATTAAAAAAAATGAAAATAGAAATTAAAGATAGTAAAGATCAAGAAATAAGGATAATAGAAAAAAATTGTAATTACAGTTTATTAATTAACCATTTAATTATTGAATTGAAGAAAGTGAAAAATATACAAAAAATATTGTACAGGAGGCCCTTCAGCAGGAGCCCTTAGATAAGTCAGAAGACAATTTGACAATAAGCACTCCTATAGGCTTATTACAATATTTAAAATTGTCTTATAGCCTAGCGTCAATTTCAGGTTATTTTATATGCATAATGGAATGATAGCTTACAGACAAGAAAAGATTTTTAGAAGATAGAATTTCATACCTTGCACACATTATAGATGAAAATAGTATTCATGTGCCCAAAGAAAAATGCGTAGCATTTAAAAATTTAAAAAATTCCATCAAATTCAAAATCAGAAGAAGTATTAAAGCGATTTGTTCCAAATTTACCTAAAGTATTATCTTGTGACGCTTCACCGACGGGATTAGGGGATTTTTTAAGCCACAAAACGAAAGAAGCTGAGCGACCGATAGCATATGCTTCAAAGTCATTAAAAATTCTAAAATAAGATATTCTTAGAACAATAAGGAAGTTGCTAAGTGGGATTATGGTCGTGGGGGCTAAAGCGCAAGCTTTGGACCCACTCTGTCGGTTTGTGGGTTCGTTTCCCGCCTCGCACTGTGGAAGAGCCTCGGCAGCCCATACGGTGAACACTAGCCTAGCAAGGGAGTTGTTCATCTCCGGAAAGTCGCGGGACCAGTACCTCTAGAGAAAAAGGTTCTCTTAGTACTTTAGGCTGTTGCTCTTGGTGGTTCGGAACCCACCTTAAACTGTAGGTCCCCCTCCCACCACCAAAAAGGGTGTGGGAGGTGTGTTAAGGAATAGGAAAAAGGTGAAAGAAAAATGTAAACCTTGAGGGGACACATTATAGAAGCTTCCACTAACAATAAGGAAGTTGCTGAAATTGTATTTGCAGTTAAAGTTTAATAATTTTTCTCATTAAGGCATATTCTAAATGAGCCAAAACATTTCTTTTAAATAGAATGTCAGATTTTGCTATGGTCAACAAATTCAAAGAATTATTTTCAGCTGGAGTTTTACCGCACCATTTATTCATAGTTTCGGGATCAAAATTCACGAGCCAAGAATTTCAAAAAGTGGTTAAGCATAATGAGACTAAGCACATGTTTTCGGTTTAAAAAAAAACAGTAACGAATAAGGCTGCAAACTTTATAAAATTTTAAAAACAAAAATAAAAGCAATGAAAAGTAGTGGCATGGATGGTAAAAGTGCAGTCATAAAAGTTATTTTTAGTTTTATGAGTACACCCTGGTCTGAAACGCATTTTTACTTCTGTAATATTTCCGAAACTAATTGAAATCGTTGCTGCTTATCCTTAGTCAACTCATTCAAGCTACAGATAGCCAAGAATGGTGCAGTGATAGTACCGTATGTGACAGTAGTAGGTCTGGGTTTATTTTTGGTGTCCAAACTTTTCTCTGCAGGTTATAGTCAATGTGTTCTACATTTCTTTGATAAAAAATTTTAACGATGTCGGCCTTCAAAATTGAAAGATGTACCTGAATTGGAGCGTACAGATCCATACTCTGATATTTGTAGAGAGGATCGTTTATTTTTGAAGATCACATGATGCGGCAAATTATGATACTTTGCAACCTGAAGGTCTTGATTCCTTAGAAACCTCATGTGAATTAATGTAAGATAGTGTATCATGAATTATCTGTAGGCTTCTTAGTCACGAGGATCTCTAGAAAATCATATCTTGTTTTAAAGGCAGATCGAAAATGCTGTGTAGCGACTCTACCAATTCATTTAAAGACCCTGATAAGAACAATTTTACTATATATCGACTTTAGAAGTTCCTGTATTAATTATGTTTAAATAATAGTTCGCAATCTAGCTGTTCACATGTGCCTAGTTCAGTGGTCTAAATCAGCGAGAATCTTTTATTCTAGTTAAAGAGATATCGCAGTTTTGTTTTGAAATTTTAAATTGTTGAACTACACTTTCAGTGATAAATAAGCATTCGGACTAGGATCCTAAAAGCCACTAAACCAAAATTGAGGTTTGATTGATGAAACTCAGTTTTATATAATCTGTTAAAAAAATGCTCTTTGTATTGCTGCGATCAGGTTTTGAAGTCAGATTATTGATAAAAGCAGATGAGTTACTGGCCGAACGAGAATAACCTGAAGAAGATGGTGACTGTTTCATTAAATCTTTTCTCACTACTTGATCATTTTTTGTCTGAATGTCCTCATAGACGAAAGTACGATGCTTTTCTCAGCACACAAAAAATTGATATTTGAAGGCCATGAATTGGACGCATGATTTCCACGGAAGAAATTAAAACGTTAGGAACTACCTAGTCGCTTAAACCGTGGTGAGCAGGATATAAAGTGAGAACCCAGATAAATCTAGCAAGAATTCAAAGTTTTTTTTTAAATATTTCCTGGTTGTTCAAGGACGTTTACCAGTCTTCCCGCTTATCAGGACCTAACTTGAGCACTAGTAAATAAATAAACTAATCATCCGATTGATTTAAGGGTTGACTCCTATTCCAAAACGCATGAATAGATTCATTCATGGCATCCAGAAGACGTAAGATTTTGTGAACTGAATTTTCTTGAAGCTGAAGGACGACAGCTTCTTACAGATATGAGACGCATTCATTATAATTAGCGCTTTTAACTGACATATTGTTTAAACGATCTGCAGCCTTACACTGTAGTGAATTTGTTTAATATTAAAGTTTCTGCACATATAGAATACTAGTGTCGTGAACCATTAATTTGATCATATCGCGAAAGCTTTTCGAACAGAGTTAATCACCCCTTCATTGAATTTTTTTAGTATTATGTTGAATTCAGTTTATGTTTCAACATAATCAGCTTCTATCCTGTCAAATTTACTATTAACGCCATGGTGTCTTTTGACTTTTCGTTCGTTAGAAGCAAATAAAATCACTGTACCTTTAGATATGCACTGTATACAGAAACCCTCACCGCGAATTGATATCCGCCTGTTCGAAACAAAGCAGGTTGTCACTACACTTGGGAAGAATAGATAGATTGTAAACGAACAAGGAATCACTGTAATAGACTACGAAGTGTTTTAATTAATTTTTCTTAAATTTTTATTTAATCTGCCCCGAAAAACAAATTTAATTTATAATTTTAAGATTTATTTTAGGTGCTGGAGAACACCTGGTAAAAAGGTTTGTGGTATAGAAATCACGAATTGAAGAATGATAACACATCACTCTACTACAATAAAATAACTATATTTCACCTGGTTATAACACTTTTGCCTACAACAGTAAAAAAACATTAGGAAAATTACTTTGATAGCAAGAAAATCTCTTATCATTTAACTTGTTTGTTCTTGAAATAGAAATCGACTTTCTGAGCCAAAACTGGTACGTATGTAATTTAAAGTCCAGATTCGAAATGAGAGACCTAAGGTCTTACGGATATCAAGATTAATTGAAATCCATTATGTTTTGTGAGAGTTCTTCAAAGTGTGCATAGATGCATCATTACCACACTATAGAAAATATATCTGAATGTCCTTAATATTGCTTTATAATATTGATGCAAGGGGATAATTTAATTACCGGCATACATTTGTCTACTTGAAGAAATGGAATCTTCTCTTCCTTTTTACAGGTAGGCAGAATTCCCCTCAACGGTCTATTCCACCTGCTGAGACACTTCTTCGTGTCAGGTCCAGATATCCTCCTACAAGGCATCGTTCTTTAACTATACTAGGATTTGAATGTGGACAAATTGGACTAATTCGCCTTATTCCCAACACCAATCCGCACCGGCAATTTGAAATTCGAAAATACACTTTTCCTGCCGATAAGCCAATTCAATTGGGAGGGAGAGGATTTACTCGATTCAAGCCTATGCCAACTAAGGAAACAAAGGTTTTAACGACATCGACTGGTGACGTCGTTGCAATAATGGAAAAGAAATCGTTTTTTCGCGGAATATATAACGATGAGGGAAAGCGGGTGGGCATAAATATAGATAGTGGAGCGGTTTTTGTGCTGACATTAGACTTAGTCCGTGAAACTCCTTTAGGAAACCGCAAAAAAATTGTAGATAATTTTGAAGTGATATGCTTAAGCCGCGCGTAAGTGACAATTATACACACAATTATTTGAATAAAAAACTGTAATTCTGAAATACAACAATGTCTGCAATCCGGATATACTAGTTTACAGTTCTCAAGGCTTCAACCTTTCATAATATACAGATTTCAACACTTGAAAAGTTTTCTATTTATTCTAATATGAAAGTGTTTCAGAAGGCAAATTATTATAGGCTTAGAAACGTGCACATAAGTTTTAAATAGGGGAGAATACCCTTCAGTACCGGAGTAAATATTGAAAAGAATTTACAGAATTCAACTACGTCTATTTGCAAAATGAACACGAAATAACACGAAAGTAGTTTTATCTGCATTAAAAGATATTCATAAGACATTCTTTAGTGTACTATAAATAAACAATCAACAAATAATCCAAAAAAATCCAAAAAAATAACCAGAGTATTCATTAGTTACATTGTCACTTAGTATTTGAATTAATACATTGATCAGAAACTAGCGAGACAAAACGTTTTAATGTTATAGAAAAGGAGCATGAAAACGTCCAAGCCAATGAACCTGCAAACAAAACGAATGGAAAGGAGAAAATTAGGACTGCTTATCCCGAAAATGTTGAAATATGATGAACTTGGAGAAAGATCAAGGAAGTTATGGAAACCAGGAACGGAAAGGTAATTACAGAGGTGTCTTAGATGCCAGTCACGTGATGCCATCACGCTGCTGGGTTGAGCGGAATTGTCTGCAACTTCGTCAGCAGCATGGGGTTGAGATCTTAAATATAGAATCGACTCACGAGCAGGAGGGAGCTCTCAGGAGGTTTGCTGATGGTTCATTGCCACTGAAAACAAGGATCTCAATGACGCAAAAGCCCTTCAGGAAACAAGAATGGCTTTTGACAATTTAAGTAAAGAGCGGGCGTACACGCTCCTGCGGATAGGCCGAACCAAGATCTGCTAGGTATGAGATCTGCTCATGCATCATGCCGAAATCACTTTCTCTGTTTGACACCATGCTCAGGGACCATGTCGAACTTTCTGATCAATTGATATTTTGTATTTTAGAGTCCCCTGATCGATAATATCTAGAACTAAAGGTTGAGAGATAGATATTTCATGTCTGTGTTGCATCGTAGGTCGCCTTTCATGTACTTATTAAATCTAATTAAATAGGTGCTATTAACCACATTGTCAAGACTAAAGTATGAAAAGTGTGTCTAGGGGTAGTTTAACTAATGTAAAAAAATAGTTGGTAGTTTTTGGATTATTCTAACACAATCTGAATGTGATTAAACATCAACAATTATGTACTAACTTATTTAAACTAATTAATGAGGTCCGAATTATCCTTTCTTCAAGAACGTAATATTGTGTGGGTGTCTGCGGGTAGTTTAAATTCCATTAAAAAATTGATTAGTGGTTTTTGGATCATGGTAAAATAAACTATGTCGTCAAGATTTAAGTATGAGAAAGGTGCCCAGGGGAAGTTTAGTTACTATAAAATGTTAATTGGTAGTTTTCGGATCAGATATATAACGTATGTGCAATCGCCTTACAGCCAAAAGCGATGGTACACATATCTGATGCAAAAAATGAGCAAAAACAACAAACTGCAATTTGTCCTCGTGCTGAGTATAAAATAATTCCTCAAGGGATTAATGAAAATACGAGAAAATGCCTGCACTGTCATCGAAGCATTAATATGAAGATGAATAATTAAGCTCTTGATCCTAATTGTCTGACACTCAATGTTTTAAAACCAAGAAGAAATCCAAAATAAACTCGTTCTTGCCCTGAAAATTTGGATGTGAGTGGCCTTATACCTTGTATGGTGTCCAGTTGCAATATTTTTTGCACGGCCTACATGAATTATCGAAGATTGACGAGTCTGATTTTAATAATAAAGAAACGTTTTCAGAGGAAGAGTTCAATTTAATCAGTCTCATAACACGCGAGTTGATTTTTTTGTGTTAGCTTTGCCATGGCCTGAGTCTCAATGTTTCTATTGTGACGACATCTTTCAGAACACGTTTTGTTCTTAACAACACAGTGTTGATGGCTATAATACGAAAGCAGTATATAAAGCGACATGTAACGGAGTTTGCAAACGAACTTTATAATCCCACTTCTGAAGTTTCAAAAGTGATTGCCTATACAGATGGAACATATGTATATATCCATAAACCCAGACAGCTATATTTTGGATATTCATGGGTCCTACTTTTCTGATTTTCCAAATAACGATGCTGCCATATTGACTTATAAATTCGAAATCGATGTCAATGGACTGCGAGAATGGTTTCGAAACGATGACATTATCATTGTGGACCGTGTGTATCGTGATGCCCTACCGCTTCTTAAAAATCTTTGTATGAACCATAAAATGCCACCTCTGTTAGTTCGTGGACAAAGGCAATTTGATACAGAAGAAAAAAATGATTTAAGATTGAAGTGGATCGTTGAGGCACGAAATGGCCACGTACAATATGTTTTTAGGTTCTTCGGAGATCTGATGAACATGAACCATGCCATTAACATCGGCGATTTCTATCGTATTGCTGGGGCTATCCTTAAAAATTATCGTTCTTGCATACATCGTCCAGGCCAGAGTTACAATTTACTACCTGCATACCAGGAATGCCAGATAGATTAATCTTAATGAACACCAATTATCTCATTTTCTAAGGCTGAATATAAATTATCTGAAGGAACTGACGGTAGGAATCTATCAGCTGAATCTTGCAGGAGCTTACACCCAAGATAAGTTTGAGAGAGAGCGAATGGAAGTTTTGGGGTTGGACGAACTTGTCGATAAACCGGATTTAATCAGAGTGCGAGTGTATTCCCGTTTCAGACGCGCAACGGAATCCGAGATCTGGATAACCTACGTAGAAGATAATTTGGTTAAAGTATTCGATGATCAAGATCTACAGCTGGATAAAACACAAAGCAATGAACAAAAATTGGGTTACTACTGTAATTTTAAAACTGGGGCCAGGACAGACAGTAAAGTACCCCAGCAGATCTATAATTATTAAAATTGCGAATAAGGATCAAAGGGAACAGTAAAATGATACACAAAAACTTGTCTTGTTTGAGCTAACTAATTCTCATTGTTGTCTTTACTGATCAGAGCGTCATTCACTATCAAACCATACACTAATGTTGCTATAACTGGTTTAAACACTTTTGAATTTTGTCTTCATTGAACGGATCGCTTTATAATCTTGCCTTAACTGGCTGAATATGACTCCAGTATTGCTTTAATTGGTAGGATAGTGCACTGATATCGTCTTGATAATGTCTTGATTACCCGGATTTTTTTCCTTAATTGGATGGACAGAGAGTTGGGCATGATATAAATGTTATCGAACAGGAGGCTGTAAGGTACAAAATATGAAAGAGAGTTCGGCATCATCCCTGAGCGTGGTGCTAAACAGTCCTAAGGGGCCCGTGGAACTTCTCTAATGTGCATGAAACGTTAACTTTTGTACAACACCCACGAAAAAGTATCCTTTTCTCGACATTGAGACATGGATATTATTATTTGGGGCATCCTAAACTACAAAATATCAAAGGGACAGAGAGTTCAGCATGATTCCTGAGCGTGGTGCCAAACAGTCTACTGTGGTCGCTGTAACTCTTCTAATCTGCATGAAAAGCGACATATGATGCAACACCGACAGTAAAATATCTTACGTCGACCTTTTGACATGGACATTATTGCTCAGGGCTCGAAACTACAAAATATCCTAGGGACAGTGAGTTCGGCATGATCCCTGAGCGTGGTACCAAAGAGTCCTCTGTGGTCGCTGCAACTCTTCTCATCTGCACGTTTGCAATAATTAATAAGCAGTCCCGTTAAATCGTCCTGAGATGATCCCAAAGGAATCCCCAAAAGTCCCCCAAGCGTAGGAACAGCAACCGTACCGAAATCTGAATGCCACCTGGTGGAAATCTCTTAAACGGGACTCTGGGAAAGCAGGTGACCTGTGAGAGTATGCAGTCCATCCCTGTATACGGGGCTCTACAAGGTTGGACGAACTCCTTTACCTAGCTTCTCGTGGAAACAACAATGATAACACCAAACCTAGTTGTAGTAAGTGCATTTTCAAGCAATAGGACTCGCAGAGCTCCCGTCAATGTGTTGAATTATAATGTTGACTACCCTAGATTTGGGGAAGAAAATAAAAGCGAAGTCTGTGCGATGGACCGTTGGAATCTCGACACTTTTAGGTGGATGGATCGATGCAATGATGAACTTCCCTTGAACGAGTAGGTTCCATAACGTCACTACATACTCTGTGGTGAGAGAAGCACCCAGAGCCTCGCACTTTTCGCGCCAACGTCTTTAAAACTATGCCTAGCAATTCCAGATAAGGAGCTATATACTCTAAGGAATTACTCTACCGCAGCCAAAACAAGCCGCCGACGGACAAAAAGAGGAGACACTAAGATCAACCGCGGGCAGTCATCTTATAAAAGAAGACCGATGTTTGATGACCCGAAAAAACATCAACATTAATGTTTCTCTTAAGCCCAAAAATCTGACTCTACTGGGTGAGAAATTTTGTAAACATTTTTCCGAAAAATTTGATCTCTGACTATCAATTGTGGCGTGTTTAATTCAGCTAGAGCTTTAGAAGATGCAAATCGTAAAATAAAACTAACGGATAATCATAAGACCAAAAGTTGAATGCATCAATTCAAATCCACGATGGGTTTGGCAAGATAGTACGCGTCCCGCATTCAGTGTGTGATTGAGTACATAACATCTGGTAGGAATTTTACTGTCAAGGTTAGACAATTAACGCTCGAACTGCGCATCCGTTATCACAAACTTAGCAAGTCAAAACTGCTGACCATCAGATAGTATATTGTTGAAAAAATACGGGTACTGCCGACCATGCTCAATACCAGAGGAGTTCGAGGCACAAGAGGAGGTACAACTCTACATTCGCGTAGACTTTTACCAAAGATGGGAAACTTAGCTGATCCGCAGAACTACAGGCCGATAACTAGTATGAATAAATTGTATAATATCTTTACCGCAGTCCTAAATCACAGGATTGTTCGGACTGTGAATACAAACTTCCGTTATTTGGAAAACCATTGTTAGTAATATCCTAATATAACAGGTAATCTTCGTTTTCTAACACAAGTATTGCAATTCATCTGTATAAAGACATTCATACTGTTATGCAACATGTTTTTCCGAAAATTTATAGTGCTGATAATACTTCTCTGCATCGCGAAGACGAATTCTGCGATTCTGGATGTATTAAGCCCTTTTCCAGTCAATATTAAAGCCCTGGATGGCTTTTTATCTTTACTTCGTTAATAATTTCTTTATGGTTTCTGTTCTGATATCAAAGGCCTTCTCTCATGAAAAATTGCAGGGCGGGAAGTGAAGATCCGCTTTACAGATGGTATTGTGATGCGCAAAATCTCGCTTGCTGTTAAAATAGGCTGGCAACTGTATAACTTGTGTTAAATATCTATTGCACGATGTCTTTATTTTAAAACCAGAATAAAACAGTTGCCTTGAAATCACCTTATAAATTGGATTACAATCAGTGGTAACCCGCAGGTGCATCTGACTTTATTAGATTTACTCGCGTTTAGCTTGACGCTTGGCCAGGCATGTGGAATACTGGAATACTGGGCAGAGACTGGTTCTCATCAGCAAGAAGAAAGGTGGCCAAAATTTCCCTTTAGCGTACAGACCACTATGCATGCTCGACACTGCTGGTAAGTTACCGCATTAGCGCATAAACCTCCATCACGAAGTTAGCTAAGAATATTAAGTTTCTGAAAGGTGTTTTAGTACCAGTGATCAGACGATATGTGCGACTGGCGAAAGTGATTCACCTTGAGTGACCAACATCGTAGTCTAAGAAGCAATATTTTTTAGTTTGAGCGTGGAACATGGTAAAACTTTCTTTGTGTCTTCCCAATAATGTGATTTTTTAACTCCAAAAAGTTCTTTATAATTTCTATCAACTGATTCGCAGTGGGGGATTTTTTCAGCTAATTTTGCGTACACGGTTCTTTGCACTCGCTTGTTACGTTCGAAGTGATGTTCTAGGAAACCGTTTGATACATTTTTTGTTTATTTTCAAGAATTCAATGATAGAAAAAAAACAACTCACCGGAAATAAAATTCTCTGACAAACGGAAACTAATATTCAAAATAAATTCAAATTCTTTTTTCGAGAATCAATTTTAATTAGAATACAATTATATTCCAAATTTTCTTTAACGTCCAATACTTAATTTAAGTTACATAATTCCTGAAAATAAAAACAAGAATCCAACGACAAAATTTGCGCAACTATTTTAAACTTCTCCTTTTCAAATTTTCAAAAAAAAAACGATTCCCATTTGAAACAAAAG
The DNA here is from genome assembly GCA_010014905.2 of Druon quercuslanigerum. Classification (NCBI taxonomy): domain Eukaryota; kingdom Metazoa; phylum Arthropoda; class Insecta; order Hymenoptera; family Cynipidae; genus Druon; species Druon quercuslanigerum. Next base: position 31,197 of record JAAAKG020000010.1, read on the forward strand.
AATGTACAAAAAAATATGTGGGCAAAATTAAAGGAGAGAAAAGAAAAATGTTTCAATAAAGTTGAACATGTCACACTATTCTGTTATTTTATTAAATATTTGCATTTTTTAGTTCTCACATTCTTTTAAACTTTTTTGAATCACTATAAACAGCACTAAAACAGTTTATATACCATTACTTAGCAATGAGTTGTTTTGCACCATCCAATTAGAAAATGATTTGACTAATCGAATTCATAATTTTCTACTAATTTTTAGTTATCCACTTTTCACTGATCAAAACTGTAAAATTTGAGTAGTAAGTAGTTAAAATTTAACAATCTTCATTCTGAGTGAAAACAAAGTGCGTTGCGTAAAAGACGAAGTTATAAAATAAAAATAAAAATAATTTAGTAAGTAAAGTTTATCCTTATCCTGGGCTAATAATTTTGACAAATATTAATAAATGACTGCGTTTTTTATTTAAAAGCCGAAAAATGTAAACGAAAAAATTCTGAAAGTCAAAAACAGAACTCTGTTGAAAAGTAGCTCATAAATATTTTATTTTTCTTAACTTTGTTCAAATAGACGACAGTGTTTTCAGATTTAAGGCAGGCTAATGAATTCTGTTTAAACAGCGCATGACGACCCTGAGTATGTAAAGTATTTTATTAAGGCGATATTTAAAGAAAAACAGAGTCGGTCACGTCAACAATTTCTTAAAGCGTAGATACTTTTTGCACGAAAATTTTTTGTATATTTATCTTATTACCTTAAGGGTTATTTCTACATCTAAAGCAAAAATTAAGTACCCTTAAAAAATAATTATGAAACTTTTTACGAATATTTAGGTTGAACAAATGTTGTCAAATTTATTTTTGTGACTTGTGTTGTTTGTACAGAAAGTTTTTATTTTTTATTGACAATGTGGCCTTTTACGAATAAAATAAAAACTACTTATCTTATAAAAAAGCGATTCATGACACATTTTCTTCTTTTTTTTGTGGATTTCGAAAATTATACAACTCTGTTAATTTTTTTATTCAGAAAAGTCATTAAGTTAAATTTTTTGTATTTTTGTATTCTATAAACACTCATTCATGGAATTTTCTAATATTAGTGTAGATGTTATCACTCAATCTGTAAAATCTGAAATGCACAGATTTTTGAATTATATCTACAGTGATCCAAATTAACTAGTTCTGACAATAATAGAGATTCATTTAAATTGCTTGCATCATAAATTTAAAAACTCTAGATCTCTCATATAGCGTTATTAGAAAAGAACCCGACCACCAATCGAAATTTATGTGGTTCAATTCGCATGTGAGCGACTTGGTTAGGTCTTACGTGCCTCACTATTAATAGAAATAATAAGAATAAAATATCTGGGCATCGCAAGTAAGAATAATATAAATACATATGTTAACTTCAAATAAAAATTATCTGAGTCTCAAGGTGAAATAATTACGCGCATGCACGAGATTAACTTCTCTAAAATAAATGAGGTGATGCTACTTAAAATTCTTCATTTCGAAACATGACATTTCGGATAACCAAGAAGGGAAAAAAATCTATACGAAACATCAGAAAATTATTTAGTTATGCTGCAATTAAAATTTTCTGTTAATCAGTTTTTAACACATTTCGAAACAATGAGGACCCTTAATACTCTGATCTTAACTCTATACGTTATTCTCAATTTTTCTGGTAAGTGAAAAGTAAATTATTATCATTTTTTACTGTTTTTTAGAACATATGTTGCAACATTTATTATACATTAACAAACTGGAAATAAACCTTGTACTTTATTGATCGCTCTTTGTCGAAGTTTCAATTTTTCAAAGTAACATGCAACTTCTTTCCTTAAAACTCGAAACTTTCGCAATGTTCTATATTTCTAAAAAAGAAATTTACAATGCACATTTACGAAATTAAACAAAATTATCAAATTGCACTTTCGCTATTTTTTATACATTTTCAACTTTTGAAATTCATAAATCTTTTTTGTCTTTCTACAGAGATATCATCAGGTACGCCCCCCAAGGAAAGAGACTTTCTGTCAAATTTTGGGATGAGGAGTGAACGTGCGGATCATCAAGGTAACCCTAGTAAAAATAAAAATTTGATAGCAGAAGTGTTACGCACAGTTATTTTAAAACAATTTTCAACCTAAATAACATAATTGAAAACTCTTTTCGGGTTTTCATTTTTTCGGAAATCTTCATTTTCTCCTTTAAATTTGAAAGAGGTTTAATAATAACTTCAATATAAATTTAAATTCTCTTCCTAGTCATTTATATTCAGAATAAAATGTCTTTTGCGTAAGAGGCAAAGCTATAAAATAAAATAAAACTCTGTTGAAAAGTAGCGCGCAAAATCAAAGATAGTGGTAAGACATAAAGAGATGGGATGAATAAAATGGATACACACTTAACAGTATCTATGTTTTATAACATATTTGTTTAACGTATTTATTTCCATGCTGTAGACGGAGTTGAAGTTTAAAATTAAAACTTTATTTGTTTACTATTATTTTGTTTTATACTTTACCAAAATGATTTTATTTCACTCATTTTTGTGACGTCGAAATAAAAATTAAATTAATGGCTTTTATCATCCCACATATATGAACGTAGTCAGCCATTTCGGGTAGAAATTTAAAAAGTTAGCGCATTTAAAAAATTTTTTGAAATAAATTTTTTATGATTTAAAAACTGTCTGTACTACTGGAGTTATTGCAGTCACAAAATTTACAAAAAACCAGCGAGAATGAAAATTGTAAGTCGAATTACGCACGATATAAAAACAGTCAGGAGAAAAAAAAGTTTCTTTTTGCATGCCTTACAAAAATCCTTAAGAAAATGATGTTTGGCTTTACTTAAATGTAATCATATTCTTGAGTATGAAAATAAATCCATCCCCTTCCCAGTAGTCCCAGTAGTAGTTATAAATTTTGCGATAGTGCATGAGAATTTAAGGTTTGTAAGATGATTATCTCCTTTTTAACCAAAAAGACAATCAGATTTTGCCATAAGGTAGTGAAAATATCTTTAACTTTAATTTTGAGGTTCGAAGCCCCAAGCAACTTTTTTGAAATATTATAGCCTATCCAAGCCTTGGCGATTTCATTTTTAGCACGTACATTAGTTAAAAGTGCAAGCTCCGGGTTCGAATCAGACTGATGACATTTTTTTCTCATGAATCTCAGAAATTGGTCAGTACACCAGCAAATTTTCACATTAATCACAAACAGATAATATGTTTTATAAATGAGAAAGAATGTATGAACTTCGGACGAACATGGAAATTCCTAACAAAATTTATTCTCTCCTACGCCACACTATTCTGTGCATACAGCTGTCATCAACCCCCATGTTTTTATTGTGAAGACTTGTTCATAGTAGATCTTGATTTTGTGTTAGGGATACTCAGGCAAGAATCAACCTTGATTTTTTAGAAAATTTAGCAAAAATTCTGCATACTCCTTTCTGCAGAATCTCAGCGAAATGTCTGCATAAACTCCGCTGCTTTTTCCTGGGGTAACATATTGTACAAGCTGCAATATCAGTTTTAACAAATTCAGTCTCTTAATTTTTTTCCTTAATCTGTATTCTTCCATAATTGCTATTTTCTACCAAAGTTTATTTGAGTTTGGCGGAATGAAGTAAGAATTCAAATAAACTTAATCCAAGTAAATACGTAAGAAGTCTGTGATAATGAGAACAAATAATTAAAACAAAGTATCTGTGAGCGTTTAGAGGTGCCAAATTAGGTTCTAAATTAGTCTTCAATAATTATTTCAAAAATATAATACATGATCATAATAAAACCAGCATCAGATCTAACCTTCTGTTGAGTATAACAGTTTAAATATAAGCTTCTATGCTACAGAACATACCACTGATACCGTTAATTATTGCTCATAATCTTGCAACAAGGAAATCTTAAAATATTGCCAACATAAGATCTTTTACTTTAAAAAATGTAATATTCTGTTTCTTGTTGTAGATAGACATAATCCTCCTGAAAAAACTGTTCCTTGTGCAGAGACTGTTGTTCGAGGCAGGTCCAGGTCACCTTCTATCAGGCATCGTTCTTTGATGATACTTGGATTTGATCTTGACCAGCTTGGACTTATTCGGCTTATCCCACGCACCAATCCACACCGACGATTTGAAATTCGAAAATACACTTTTTCTGTCGATAAGCCAATTCAGTTGCGGGGAAGAGGAAGCCGTTATCAGGCCATACCAACCGAAGAAAAACGTGTTTTAACAACGTGCAATGGGGACGTAGTTGCAATAATGAAAACCAACACGTTTCTTTGCGGAATATATAATCATGCAGGAAAACGGGTGGGCATAAACATAGAAAGTGGCGAGATTTTCGTTTTGCCATTGGAGTTAGTCAATGAAACGCCATTAGGCTATCGCCAAAAAATTCTAGATAATTTTGAAGTGATACGCTTAAGCCATGTTTAAGTCACCCTTATAAGCACCAGAGTTTGACTAAAAAAATTATAGCCTCAAATAAAGTATTGTCTGCAATCCTGTATTAGAATTTTTTCATCAGACGATATACACTGCCGGTCAATTATCCATTAATGGATTTTGAAAGGCCACAACGGATTTGAAAAAACAAAAGGAAAAAATGCGTATTTGTGCCCTCTTTAAAATGAGCCAACAAGATCCATTTTTATTAAGCCGCTTAAAAGTTATGACTGTTTTAGTTCTAAAAAAATCACGTTTTTCAAGTTTGATTATCTCCGAATCTATACACTGTAGAAAAAAACTTCTATTAAATGATCTCTCCACTGATAGAGGGGTCAGTAAATACCACAATCCCCTTAAAAACTAATCCCAAATTAATTGCGAAAAAATTTTAAAAGAAAAAAGCAGTATCAAAATTTACAAAATTTATTTCGTTTTTTGCTTTAAAAAATGTACAGGAGGGGCGTTCAGTCTTAGGCCTTATTATGAGAAAGAGTTAATATGGATTCCATTCATTTTCGAGAAATCGCCACTGCAATATTTCCGTTCAAGTTGTAATTGTCAAAAGTCTTTCAGCCGATTGGATTTTTCTGAATATAATCAGTTAATGCTGCTTGCAGTAGGAATTAAAAGAATGGCGAATTAAGATGAAGTAAAACGCTAGCCTCCTAGCCCGGAAGATTAATTCTTCCCAGAACTGGCCTATGTTAAAAAACTAATCTTTCTCACGGAGTTAGTAAATATACTAGTGGCATCACGTCGTGTAGTGTCAACTCCTCTCTCGAATCCTTTATGAATACATTGGTATAGTTGGTGGATAAACTAGAAAATGATTATCAAGATGAAAATAATAATCAACTCACAAGCCATTTAATTAAACTTGACCTAAAGTGAGAATAGCACCCTCCTGAAAGCAGTAAAAAACATATCTGACCACCCTCTCAGCACTGAAAGGTTTTCCGCCTCATCTAAAGGAAATAATTTTGCAGTAGCTCCTACCAAAATCCCGAAAGAAGAAATCAACAACGATTTGGAATCCACAATATATACCCTTCCACCCAAAAAAGCGTATGAAATACGATGTGGGACAGCCAACATTTTACGCCAAGCGCAAGTTTCCTCCTCAAAATTAACAAAACAGGAAAAAATCGGCATTGGACCTTCTAACTGACAATACATACAAAAAATTTTAATAGTAGTCCAAAATAACAATAGTCCGTAAACCAAAAACGCTACTAAAAGACTCTAAACTTGACAACAAAATAGAATCTAAATTAATACCTACTAATCGTATCTCTCCAAGACTTTACGGTCTCCCAAAAATAAGCAAAAATAATATTGCATTCATGTTTTACTGATCGTCAGCGCAATAAAGTCGCCAACTTAGAACATAGCACGCTCTTTCGCCAAAGAAATAAATCCTTGTACAGTAGAACTCTCTCACAACTTCCAAAACCAATTTGACTTTATCAAAAAGATACAACAGATTTACATAAAACCCCAAGACATCAAAGTGAGCTTCGACATAGTATCTCTCTTTACGAAAGTACCAATCTTCGATATAATTAATATTAGTAAATCTTTCACAAATCTCCCTTCCGAACTTATACTGTTGATACAACATTGTCTCAGTAATACTGACTTCTCTTTTTATAACCAATCCTACGAACAAACCTCAGCAGCAGCAATAGCATTCCCAATCTCACCTATGATACAAAACATCATTTTGGAACACCTAGAAACTAAAATCTTTAGCCAATCTAAGCTTAAACCGGAATTTTTGTTCCGTTATGTTGATGACGCTTTTGTCGATTTCATTGATGAGATTAGGTTCTGATACAGTACATTCTCGCTTATCCAAAGCCCGCTTTATCCGAGTTCGCGATTATCCGCGGTTAAAACAAAAATAGTTGACTGCTCTCATCCGACCAATACCGCTAGAGTAGTCTGTATTATCCAAGAATTATTTATTATTCGTAAGTATGGACTTGTATCAATTAACCAGATCAGATCTTCCTAAACCTTAGCTTTGATTGGTTAATAATATAAATACCCTCTAACAAGGGGACCCTTAGGTCTGCCTTTTTTGTTTAAATTGATACTCTCCTCAATGAGAGGTAGATACCAGAGATTTTATAAGAAAAATCAAGAAGACACAATTTTAAACCATTTTTGAGAACAATGAATTTTAAAAATTGCGAACGCATGCTCATCGAGTCGATGGAAAATTATTCCGAACCGTCGGTAGCAATCTGGTCGAGCGCTTGGCTGATATCATCAGGTATTTTTATAGGCAAGTACTTGTTATTTTATAAAGATTTTTATCTCAATTAAACGTGATACTTTTCTTTACGAAGTTTATTTGTAAACATTTAAAGAATATTTGGCGTAAAACTAAAAATGGAGTAGCGTTGGGCTATCGATGGAGGGAGCGTAATTTGCTAGAAACAGGAAGTCGTTCAGTTGGAAGCAGGAGAAAGCGAAGAAGAGTTAAACAATACGTGGTAAAGGAAGACTAAGGTTCTTTAAACTAATTGCTTTTAACAGTGCAACACGTGGACGATCTACGATAAAACTAACTGCGAACCCGCCAGGTATAAAAGGCGCAAAAATGTCCACATGATCAGAAATTTAATTTTGAAGTTCACATTATACAGAACTAATATTAGAGGTAATTCAAAAAAACGTGGATATTACACAGAACAAAAATTTCCAACCTCGACAACATTGTGACATTTTTTAAAGCTGTATCTGAACAGAATTAAAAGCTTTTATAGCATTACCGTATCTAGGCGTTGTACAATAAAATTCTCGCATGGCACTTTCCGAGATATAGTCAAACGAATTCGAAACAATTGCTAATGGAAAAAATTACATCAAAAAAATAGTGAAATAATTCACCATGCACCATAAACATATTTTATAAAAGGTTGATCTATAATAATTGGTAGTATGCAATTTGAAATAATTATGGTAAATTGAAATTGCTACTGTTTACCATTTGAAAAAATCCCATTAGATTCATATTTCTTACTGCGCTTACTAAAGCCTCTATCATCGTATCTGCATTCTGTATAAATACGAAGCCATTCTCTCATATCAAGTTGCATTTCGGGTGAGTTTGTTTCCGCTTTACATTTCTCGGATAAAAAACTCTAGGTTCAAAATTTTACAAAATTTGATGTAGAACCTGACAAGGCGCAAGCTATTTTGCTTCAAACAATAGAGAGCTAACGACAGCAACGACAAGCAGGCACATCACCAATATCTGTATAGAAAATAAGTGCATACGTATTCCTAATCCAAAGTAATAATTCTAATGATATGTTTAATACATCAAGCACCTATGAATGTACAACCTCACTAGTAAGTGAAAGAACATGTATACAGGCTCCAAATGAAGTAATAAAAAGCATCTGACTAGCTATATGGAAAGAGGGATAAGCAGTGTATATAATCATTGTTCATAAAAGGTCCAGAGAGGAGAGCCAGGGTCACTGACACTCGCGGAAAGCGGGAAATATTAGTCACACTTATGGTATCGATATCATTGTATGTGATTCATCTAAAAAACATAGAGAATCGGATCTATATAAACCCCAGAATCATCTCTGTTATTCGTCATTACGCATCAAGTAGTCACGCTGTCCACTCGACCTACGAATAATGAATCGCTTTGACAAAATTGCGTCTTCTATCTCATTATTACCGAAGAAATGCTGTAATTAAGCATTTTACTTAAAAGTTTAATTCAAAATAGTCAAAGTATATTTGAGTCTTGTACTAAAGTATGTTCCAAATAAGGTCAACTGTTGACAAGGTCGTGAAAAAATAGACAAGGGTGGATTCGGCAGCTGCCTAGGATCGTGTATCGCCCTACTAATATTATAAACAGTGAAACAATTATCTTGCCTTTTTGAGAATAATAAATCTGTCAACTCCGAAATATACATTTTATTTACACACTCAAAACCGACACAGTCCGCATAGGCCTAATAAGTGACAAATGTACCCATAGGCAAATAACTGGTCTCGCCTTATCAGCCTGACATAATCAGCACGCTTGTTTCCCTTATACTAATTTTTGCGAAACTACTCTCGCCTTTTTCTTTAGACGTGACAATAATGATTGGAATACTGTATTTTTAATCGTAAATTCAACTTATTGAAGGTTTGTGTTATATTTTTCTTGCGGCAGTGTGCTCCAAGATTTTTACGGGAACTGAACGCATTTTTCAGTGGACCGCCTTTAACTGAATCGAACTCAAAGCACTGACATGTTCTAATTACATTCTTCTTTATTGACATTGGTACATAAAATGGCAACTTATATTTATTGACTTTTTGCTAAACTGCCAATCAACTAAAAAAAGTTTATCTTCGGAGTTTTAAGATTGACTTTGTATTTCTTTTATTTCTGAACCTTGATCTTACTTAAATGTCAGATTTTGCTCAAATTTTTCCCTGTGTAACTCCAGTGCGTTTTGGAATGTGTTCAGGTTAACCATGTTCCCGTTATTTTAAAATAAATAAATTATTTCCATCGAAATTCCATTTCGTAATCCACAGTTAATAATTCTTAACGACAACTTATTTGATACTCAAGCTGTAGGAAATAAATAATAAATACTAGTTAACTTGTCTAGTTATTTATTATTTCCAAACATTGAATCTTATCTGATCCAGAGGTAAAATTAGTTCAGCCAGTCGCATTATATGCTAGCTTTGCTCTTACTAAAAAAACAGGATGAATCGTCTGAAATAACTAGTAAATCCGAAAAACTGATGCAATTTTTGGACTCTTGTTTAAACTGCAAGATTAAAGATTATTTTTATGTATTTTACACTCGACCAGATTCCTTTTTGCTTTAATTATATCCAACATTTGTAATCTCTAAATTGACAAAAGAACCTTTATCAAATCCGAATTATAACTCGTATTTTCGTGTTTAAATAAATCTTTCAAGGAAAAAGTTGAGTGTTCATCTAATATCTGCACAGTAACAAATGGATCAATTTTGTTGCACAGGATTTTGCTCCAACGATAATTTGACTCTAGGGATCATAATGATATGGCCATTTGGATTAATTTGATCTTATATTATTGGTCATTTGCCAGACTAAACAAACTGACAGCCAGTTCTTTGAGATGGTGTCATAATGGCATTACCTGAATATTATATCTTGCCATACGCAAGTGACAACTATACTTAACAGGTGAGGTTTTCTAATATTAGTTATCGTTATTTTTTTCACTTTTTAAGCAAACCTGCGCGACCAGAAACCATTAAAAGCTTGCATATGAGTTACGTATACTTAGAACGTCAGACATCTTGTTTTTACTTCATACATGATCCCGAATCAGATAATTATGATCTCAAAAGTCGATCATTTACTCCAACTGATCAAAATGCTCTTGAATTGGGTATCATTTTTGTTGCATTTTGAAATTATATTGATTACGGTATCATTCGCTCGCAGCTATCGAGCCGAGGATATCAAACCAGTAATTGAGTGATAATTTCGTCAGGATCCATAAAGTGTTCCCTAAAGGTTTCTTGTCCAAGTCAAACTAATGCCTGGCTCCGGTATGAAACATACAGGGAAGTTTCGTAATATATTCGGAATTTTCGGCACTTTGTCGTGGATTAAACCCCATTTTGTGCATTTTATAGTTCAAGTGATTGTGCCTAGTGATTATCTTGTCTACTTTGCTAACGCATTTCTTAGTTAATCTCCGAATATCGCAGAACATCATAGATTCCTGCTTTCAGCAACTTCCCCCTATTCTTTAGAGCTGTTTGTATACCAGATGTGTTCTTAGAGAAGCATGTTACCATTGGCTTTCCACATGTCCCCACTTGAAATATAGACACAAAAAGTGTATGGTGCGCAGCGCCGAGTTTGTAAGACCCATCAAAGTTTTCAGACGGGTCCCCTTGATTAGTATTACAAAGTCATAGGCTTATTTTTGAGTATAAGACTATTCTTTATTTAGCCTACGAAAGTGGCCAGCTATTCAAATGCACCTCATGACACCGCCTGCGGATGTCATTGTGTTGATATTTCTCTGTCTAAGCCTTCGCACCATCTGCCTTCGAGGCGCCTCTCGCAATGACTTTAGTCAATGCATAGCCTATGCAGGGTTTTTTAGTGTAGGGACGACGAAAACTATGCTATTCTGTAAGAAAATGGAAAAGACAGCATTTGACCGGGTGAATTCCATTCAGCTCTTTCCATATCTTGGCCCTAGACTTTCTACTTTTGTTCGGTATGAATTTGCTAAACACATAAAACGTAAAGTTCTATCAAGTGGTATAGACTCGTGTAGACTGGCTGTATCTGAAAGGTTCTTAGGTTACTCGTAGAAGCTCCTCCAATCTTCCAGTTTATAAATTCTTATTTTTTTATTGTATGCATACAAAGATGTCTTATAGATGTCCTAATCAAGGCAATTTAGTTCTATTTGCCCTGTTAAAAAACGCTCTAGTCTTTCTGCTGAGATTCCCTAGATGAGTGTTCGCCCTTCTGTTCCTGTCCTTAATTTAATTGTAATTACAGGGCAATTAGTGCCAAATAATATAATCAGACCCCTTTGCAGAAAGTTCTATCTCACTCATGCTACCCTGGCTTTTGGTAAATTACACAATCCTGCCTTTAAATTTCTCTGTATATTAGTCCCAAAGTGTTTTCCTAAGGGGCGTGCACAATTGTACGGTAATTTTTAAGAACTCAAATTGTCCAAAGGGCGTAATGCAACAAATATATTTTATAGTATTATTTGACATAACGTTGTCGGTCAAAATAAGTCTTCGATTAGTAGTCTCCGATGTTTGTCTTTCATGGTGATCTTGTGTAATTCTCGACAGTCAATGCATGACCTTATTTTTTCATTTTTTTCTCGTTAAAGTAATAGCGCTGGCTTACGGAAAGTTACTTTTTTTGGATCAATTTAATATATTAATTTTAATTTATTGAATTGATTTATTAAATTAAATAAAATATAATTTAAATACGAATGTATTTCAGTCTACTGACACAAATTTATTTGGTCAATATATGCTTAAAATGAATACTATCTAAAAGTATCTAAAAATTTTACCCGTATTATAAACCTGCATACGTTTAAAGCGTGAAAACAATTGAGATTTTCGATTACGTTAATCATGAAATTTATCAAATTTAGTTGTTCAATAGTCGGAAGAATCAGCCAATCAGCGCCAATCGTGCTGCATGCTAATCGCTTGCACGGTTCTAATCGTAGAAGTAATCGGAACTGGGATCCGATCGTCTGAATACGGCTTCAGAGTGGCTGAATGTAAATCATCACCGAATCCGTGTTTATCGTAGAAGTAACGCATCGGGTTTCGATCCAGCTTCTAAGGGTTCAATTTTCTGCACAGACATCAATTTTCACTGATGCCAGTCGTAAAGCTTCCACCTTGTTGTCAAATCTTGCATACATTATTAATAAAAGGGGATCATGATATTGCCAACATACAATCGTCTAATTGAAAAAATTAATCCTCTGTTTCTTGTTGCCTCCTACAATGACTCTTCTTCGTGTCAGGTTCAGGTCTCCTATCAGGCATCGTTCTTCATCCTTACTTAGATTTGAACTTGGAGAACTTGAATTCATTCGGCTTATTCGCCACACCAATTTATACCGGCGATTTAAAATTTGTAAATACATTCTTCCTTCCGATAAACCAATTCAATTGCAGAGACAACGGATGGGTATGATCATGAAAAGCGGTACGGTTTTTTAATTGACAACAGAATTAGTAATCATTTCATTTTAAAGAAAATTACTGTTCTTAAGGCTTTAATCTTTTGTAAATAACTTATGTATATAATTTGTAAATAGGGGAAACCACTCTACAATAGGTACTTGCACAAATACATACAGATTCCACAAAATTTATATGCAACCAATTTTTTCGCATTATATATATATATATTTACAATGGCTGCTAATTATTTTAATCATAATAATAGTAATAATATATAGAATAAGTAAAATCTAAGAGCATGCCAAGCATGGGTATTACGATGTATGCCCACTTCAAACAGATATTATCTGGCTTGCTCAAGGTAAAATATCGACATGCGTACAAGGTATCTCTGCAATATAATACATACATGATTTCTACCAAATTTTGCGCTAATCAGTTGCTTCCACATTTTGAAACAATGAGGACCCTTTATATTCGGGTTCTAACCCTAGATATTATCCTCAATTTTGCTGGTGAGTAGAAGCTACAATAATATACGTTTTTACTATTATTTAAACATATGTGGGAATATTTATTATATGATAACAAAATTTAAATGCTATTTAAACTATTTGTGTATCGCTTTTTGCTCAATTTTTAAGTCTGGAATCTAAAACATTATATTTTTTTTATTAAAACTCGAAATTTTCCGCATTTGAGAGAAGATGTATTTATAATGGAAAAAACCCAAGCAATCGGGGTTATTCCGCGCCACATCTTTCTTCCGAAACGAGTGAAATACTAATTTACGAGTTTTACAGCAGCTTATTATCATTGTGTAAATAAATTTGAAATTGTTACAGACCGCTTTTACTATTTTTAATAAACTTTCAACTTTTTATATTCATCAATCTTTGTTAAAATTCTACAGAGATGTCATCATGTACGTCGCCTAAAGAACGGGACTTTCTGGCAAATTTTGGTACAAGCAGTGAACATGCGGATCATCAAGGTAACCATAGAGCAAACAAAAATTTGCAAACAGAAGCTTTACTTAATAAACAGTTTGAATCTGCCTATTATTAATCTCTGGTATTTAAAAATATTTTACACGCATAGAATATTGCTCTTTTGCGAAAATTTTCCTTTCGAAAAAATATTATAGGAAGATTTGTATAAGCCTATGATGATTTTATAATCTTTTGAAAACACAATCTTGCGAAATTCCTTAATATCTTTAAGCTTATTCTAAACTGTATTGTGTTCTTGGAAATTTGTTGAAAATCTCTCTATATTCTCTAAATGCCTCAAAATGACATTCAAGGCTTTATAAAAAAAGTCTTCTTTTGTTTTGCTGTTTTGAGATGTCGATTATTATGGTGATTGCTTTTGCAATAGCTTAATTAAAACATTTTGTGTGGTGTTATTTTAAACGCCGATTTCCTTGCTGAAATATTAAAGGGAAGCTACAAATACTTTTCATTCCTGTAGTTTCGATTGTTAGGTTATTTTGATTTTCTTGATCAAATCTGAAAGGGATGTTAAATCTTTCCTTGAAAAAAAACCTTATGATATTTGACTCTAATATATGTTAATACTTTTCTAAAATACTTTTTCGTATTAAATTAGGCAGTATCTCACTTTCCTATCTCTAATTTTTACTTAAAAAGACCTTAAAGTTTATTTGCATGAGGGATTGATGCTTATTTAAAGAAAGTAATTTTGACAAGATTTTCTAAACATTTTCAACTCTCCATGAAAAATCGAGAAAATATAAAATAATAATAAACTTTGAAATCGCAAATTAAACTCTGTTTAAAAAAAACATATAGATAGTCTATCAATTCTATTTGGTTTAAAGCGAATAGAAAATAATATGAGGTAGAGAAATAACATGAGCTTCCTTAAAAGTACCCCCTACTGACAATTGCAATAAATATTTTTACAAAATAAAAATAAAGAAGCATCAAAATTTTCAAACTCTAAAAACAACTCCTCAAGATAAACGTTATTTTTATCATAAGACATTATTGAAAAGGTTTAAAGTTGGTTAATGTTCCTGGATTTTATATCCTGTAAAAATAACTTTTATAATCCTATTCCATTTGGTTTAAAGCGAATAGAAAATAAATTTATTTTAAATCTGATGGTTTAAATAATAATATTTTCTAGAGAATAGTAAGCATTTTTTATAAGTTGTGCTATCACTTATGAATAAATTTAGCAGATCCTAATTAAAATAAAATCTATTAAGTTTTGTAAGAATTATTTAAATTGTGCATATATGCATCATTACTAGTTTTCTATAAAAAGAATGTAGCACTCATATGCATCATTACCATTTAACTGGTTAAATTTTAGATAGGAAAACTAAAAAGTCTTTGTATATATAAATAATTTATTTTTTAATAAGAATATCGTCAAGGTAATGTAACGTGGTACATGGAAAAAGTTACATCACGGACTCTGTGGTTAACGCATTTGTGGCACATTGGACTTCGAGTCAGTCACCAAGGTTTCGATTTGCCGAGCTGAAGTGGTAAATGGTAATATTTCCATCCCCTGAGCTGCCACGGTACAAAAATGCATCTGAATGTCCTTAATAGTACCTTATGATATTGCTAGAAGGAGATTCTTATTTTACGGACGAACGATCGTCTAAGTAAAGAGGAATATAATCCTCTGTTTCTTGTTGCAGATAGACATCATTCCCCTAAACCTTTTCTTCTTCCTGCACAAAACATTATTCGTGAAAGATGTAGGTCGCCTCCAGCCAGGCATCGTTCTTTAACTATACTTGGATTTGACCTTGACCAACTTGAATTTATTCGGCTTATCCCACGCATTAATCCGCAACGGCGATTTGAAATTAGAAAATACACTTTTCCTCCCGGTCAGCCAATTCAATTGCAGGCAAGAGGAAAGAATAAATATATGCCTATATCAAACGAAGAAAAAAATGTTTTAACAACATCTACTGGTGATGTCCTTGCAATCTTGAAAACTAGAACATTTCTTCGCGGAATATATAATCGCGCAGGAGAACGGGTTGGCATAAATATAGAAAGTGGCGCGATTTTTGTATTGCCACTAGAGTTAGTCGAGGAAACTCCATTAGGCCACCACAACAAAATTCGAGAGAATTTTCAAGTGATATGTTTAAGCCATGTATGAGTCACAATATTATGCAGACGATTATTTGACTTAATAAATTCCTAAATAAAATATAATATTGTGTGTAATATGGATTTGGATTGAAATGTTGGAAGTAAATGTCAATTACGGTAAACAAGTCAGTGTGTTGCAGTTATGGTTGCTTTAGCTATTATCAATTTGCTTAACTTTTTTAAAAAATAGATGAAAAGGTTACTTTTTATTTCCTTATAAAAATATTTTCGAAATAAAATTATAGGCTCAGAATCATTCAAATAATTTTCAAACTGGAGAGGCCACCCTGCAGTAAATAACAAAGTAAATATTAAAGGATTCCACAGCTTGCAACTTCATCTATTTGCGAAACTTACACGAAACAAACAATAGATACTCGCTTTCTGAGGATAAAAAATATTTAATTTTCTTGACATATTCTGTACATTTTATATTAGTTTTCAAAAGTTTTGAGTGAACCGTTCTAGTAAACACTATATAAATTTTTAATGAAAAGTCGACATTGTCATTGTATAATCATAATAAACAAAGTCAAAATGAAGCCTTTTAGACCATGCCTTACTGTTAGAGTTACTGTTGGCACCTACTTTCTTTTTATGAACAGTGACATTAATAACTCCACCAACAAGATTTCAAAGGACAGGAGCGGACTTTAATTATTTCTGTACATAGCGCAAAGTCATAAGAAAGATATTATTAATTGACTTTAATAATAAGAACATTACTGTGCAGAATTCCTGAAAATCAAACCAAGAACCCAACAACCAAAATTTAAAAAAAGCAACATAAAATGTTCCTTTTAAAATTTGAAAAAAAGATAACAATTTTTTCTAAAACAGAAAAAACATTTTTTGTTTACACAAATAGAAAAGAGGAATAGAAAATGAAAAGCCAACAAAGCTAATCTTCTTATTTCTCGTTTTAATTTTTTTCGTCTTTTTAATTATTATTATTATCAAATCACAATAAAAAAACATTTGCCTATGATTTGATTCTCTGGTGTCAGGAGGAGAGCTTCGTGGTTTTCTTGATGTTCCTGTCTGTTCGGATATGCTGAAACGTTGCAGATTATTTTTCGTATAGTATCTCGGTAACTAGTTACTTTAATAAATTCTGCAAAAAACTGAAAAATGCTCCTAATTATAAAAAAATTTCGATACTCAGAAAGTCTAAAAAGAAGTTCTAAAACTGTCAGTTATTCCGGATTTAATAGAAGAATCCAACAATCTAAAAAAAAGTGAGCCCGAGAAATAACAAAAGCCTCTATAACAGTACCTTCTACTGACAATTGCAACAAAACTTTTCACAAAATAAATATAAAGAAGCATCAACATTTTTAAACTCTTAAAACAACTGCTTATGATAAACGTTATTTTTATCATAAGACGTCTTTGAAAAGGCTTAAAGTTGGTTCATGTTCCTGGATTTTATATCCTGTAAAAATAACTTTGATTATCCCTTGAATAGTATGACAGGAAATAATTCTTATTAGTAATCACTTGGATTATCTAGCTGGCAAACACCCGTCAGATGCATGGCCATAGGGCCCTTCTGTGAGTACCAATTATAAGGACAATCCTAAACCAGCAACGCCGCGTGATCTTTAAGCGACGCCGCGTGATCAACTCCGTAGTGCCAGAGTCCAATGAGGAGGGGAGCCCCATGAGATACTTGAATTAGCTGAAACAGTACTGGGAGGTAGTTCGTCCCAGAGAGTGCGAAACAGTGTTTTTAAAAGAAAAATCTCTGTCGAGCCCACCTAATGATTAGTGGCTCGTAATAAAAGGGAACGTTACCGATATCAGGTTGTTCTCAAAAACATTCCAACAGCGCTACTGAAACGAGCACACCCAGCATGAAATAAAATAAAATTTGGTGTTTGGCCACTTTAAACTGGTGACAAGGGAAGGTAATTATAAAATTATCACGTCATTTGTACGATAAAAAGAAGGTTCATCAACTCAGCGCTGCCACAATAGCCAATTTAAAAATGGAATACGCCACGTTTGTTGCTCTTGTTTTGCTCTCTGATGACATATATTACGTTTTCCAAAAAACTCCCTCGAACTCATACACACCTACCACTTGTGATCAAAAACGTTCTAAAAGTGGGAAAACCACATTGAATAATGTAAACATGATTAAGAACTTTGATTTAATTACTTGGAATTTGGGGAGTTTCCTCTCATTATAATTTTTCTCAAAAACTACTCTTTTACGTGACTGTGTGCAGCGGTGTTCAGATATGTATTTAAAAAGCATTTAAAATAATAAAATCCAGAAATCATTGTTTTTGATCACGTAGCTATTGGAAAACTTAATGTATGTATGTAGGTGTGTTTGAGTTGCATAAAATTAGCAAAAAACATGGCATATGCCATTTTTTAATTTGTTTTTATGGTAGCGTTAAGTGGACAGTTCAAATTGGCCAAATACCAATTTTTGTTTAATTTCAGGCTGGGTGTGCTCGTTCTAGTAGCGCTGTTGGAATTTTTTTGAGAACAATTTGATATGGGTTACGTCCGTTTTTTTACGAACCACCAATCATTGAGTGGCCCCGACAGAGATTTTTCTATTAAATACTCTCTTTCGCACTACTACGTACTTAAAGTTTGGCTTAATGGTCAGCTCTGGCTGACTACAACATCACTGACAATAAGAAGGAAATGGATGGGAGGTACCAATACCCTAAAAGGAAGCTACAACGAGTTCCCTAAACGGTCAGGTTAAAGTAATTTCCCTTGTAATTGGTGCTCTCAGAAGTGCAAAACTGTAACTGGTTCGTAACCTTAAAGCCATACCCGCGTGCCGAAAATATGGTAAGGCACTTCCGCGATGGACAGAGAAAACTGTCATCCTTGGGTCGCTTCGTGTCCTTAATACACACGATGAATCCAAAAATAAGAACCTACAGGGTGATTGCAATTACAACGACCCTAATAGTAGGCGTAATAGCCAACAAGGAAGAAACTACCCTCAAAACAACAACCAAGAAAACAATGGGCTTTAGACTGCACAATCTAACGGAAATGGACCAAACCGCTACTAGGAAACTTGTGGCGGCAAAAAGAAAATCCAACCCCTCTAAAGGTTTTAAATTTAATAATGGATAAAATGCAAGCCTTTAATGAAGTATCCATCTTTGATACGGAAAACAAAGAGGAACACTTCAATAAATCAAAAACACCAGAAATTACCGTGGCACCCACAATTACACAGCAAAATTTTACACAGCCAATGTGAAAATATCAGGCATTGTCAACATGGCTCTAACTGGCACAAAATCGTAAATTAATTGTACTTTTAAAAAATTTCTTAGCGGCAACCCAGAGCGCTTCAGTCACTGTCAGGGCTAAGCACTAACAGGCTTGGCCATCGCAGAACCAGTGTGAATAAGGCAGTGCGTTTCAGCAAATAAATTACGCTGACGTACAATTGCAAAACATAGTAATACTGATGGCATTCTGGTCGTACACCGACTCTGAAGAACCTGCATAATCGGCATTGTTATACTGGATAAACGACGAGCCAAAATCGACCTCGACAACAAAATTCTTACATTCCCTTATTACAAAGGCGAAGAAGATAGAGTCTTTCAAACCCTCCAGAAGATGTATGCACAAACGTCTAAGACGAAGGCCCAACGAGATAGAAAAAGCAGCGCAAGGACTATAAATCCAAGTGATGACAAGCCTTAAAGGCCTTATCGACCCGAAACAGTGGATTTGTGGAAGCCTTACAAACACTTGACACCAAAACAATTTTGTCCAATAGATTCATGATTGACGTTTAGCAAGGCCGCAGAAGGAAGAAAGGTAACAAGAAACACCAATGAGGAGTCGACAAAGGAGGACCACATCGCAGTAAAACCGATTGAAGTCATCACAGTCGATTCGAAATTGTAAAAATCTAACATTTATTTTCCATTATACTTTCTTAAGTATAATTATTCGATTAGT
Organism: Druon quercuslanigerum; assembly: GCA_010014905.2. Classification (NCBI taxonomy): domain Eukaryota; kingdom Metazoa; phylum Arthropoda; class Insecta; order Hymenoptera; family Cynipidae; genus Druon; species Druon quercuslanigerum. The sequence goes on from JAAAKG020000010.1 coordinate 50,511, forward strand.
GGAAGACTCTGTTGTAACCTTTGAGCTGCAAAAGTAGCCTGGCAGCCGGCTTATAAAAAAGCCGTTTGACAAAAAAGCGAGGGTTAAAAATTCGCGGATAAGATAATACTCTAGACTAGATCCTTACGATATCATAAGAGCTTTCTAGCTTTTCGATACCATCGAGATTAAAACATTGCTTTTATTACATTAAGTTCAGAAATAATTACTGCTGTAACTTTATTTGGGTACTCTAGATCTCATGATTGACATTTTTAACTGAGAGTTAATAAATTCATTGTATTTTAGTCTGAAAAACAAAGACCAGATGTCCAAACACACTAATTTAGCAGAAATATAGATAGTAGGTTGTTGCAGACAGAAGGAAATCATTTAGAAATTATCTTTTGTCTATATGTGCATATTTCTATTTTTCTTTGTATAGAAACTCGTTTAGGTGAAGAAAACAAAAAAAGAAAAAATGTTAATGAGAATCTAAATCTTAGAATACTTGATACAAATAAGGGATTAGCTTATAGAAATCAGCTACGCGGGCTGCTAAAAATATCCAAAGAGATTATTACTTCATCCAAAGAGTGTTATTTACATATTTTTTTGTCTTTAGAACTATTTACATTAATAGAGTAGATCGTTAGATATCAATCAGTTTTTGAGTGTAAAATTCAGAAAAACGGAGTATTATAGGCATTCACTTTTATATTAAGAACCTATTAAATATTAAGGGCCTAGCTTTTAGAGACTTTTGTAACTATTCATAGAGTAGAATTTCTTAAGTAAACATTCATTATAAAGATGTATTGGCAACCATGAAGATTACTTTTACACAAAAAACAAATTTCCGAGAAAATTCCCGCGTTTTCCACCACGCAGTTCATGTTGCAAGAAAATCCATTTTTAACAAATATTTAAACAAAGATTGTTTATAAAGTCTAAAAAAGATTTTAATTTGACATCCAAAACTTTGAAATTAAACCGTAATAGGCCAATTTTTGACTCGATAAGTTGGACACAAAAAGAGGAAAAAGTTTCTTTACGAAGAGATAAGTTTTAGAACTATATATTGCTATTATTGAGTTGTCAGCTTTTTCTGACAATTATCAGAATGATGCGTTCAAATCCCTATTGTACGTTTGGCCAGGAGAGTGAAATAATGCAACAAATCGCCTCCTGATTTCTGCCGAATTATTTCGGATGTGGAGTTTTGAAGGTAGACATTCTACCACCAATTTCGATTGCGCACAATCATCATTGGCATCAAACCTCTCGCTTCACATTTGTTAAAATACAGCTAATACATAAGCTGATGGAACGTTGCAGATGCTCCTTTAAATGCCAGCAACGCTCAAAATACCTTAACATCTAAATAGTTCCGGTTAAAAATTTAACTATTCAGATAAAAAATAAATTTTTCATATTGAATTTGACATTCTGGTAAAAATATTTTATTATTTTTAAAAGAAAAATCTTCCATGGTAGAAAATGCAATCTTTTTTAAAGGCCTATCTTTTGCGTTAATTAATTTATACTTCTTAGTAAAAGTTTCATCTTTTATAAATAAATTCAACGGCTTTGCTAATATTCCGTTTGTTAATGTAAAAAATTCCTAAAAACAAAATCAAGAATTTAACGATCAAATTTGGACAACCACCACACAATGTTTTCATTACTATCTGAAAAAAAAACCCTTTTCTTCTTCTCCTTTTCCACTAAGAAAAAGAAAAAAATTTGTTTTTAAATCTGGAAAAAAAAATAAACAAGAGGAAAGAAAAATGAATCATGTCGAAGCGTCCAATTATCTGTTCGGCCGCAGGTACTTTAAGTTGTATTCTACGTGCGCGCTTTCATTGATAACATATGAAGAGGTTTGCTGGCGCTTTCTATGATAAAATTTTGATAAAATTTTCATTTTATAATTGCATGAATTACTTTATTACTGATATGAAACTTTCCTTGTCAGAAATTTTTAGCAAACCAACAGTTTATTCCAAAAAATTAACCTCAAAAAATCTTGCCGCTTCTCTCCTGTGATTCCTACTGAAATACATTATCAGTGAGACCAAACTCGTTTTGTTTTTTACCATATTGTCCTTTTTTAAATTTTGCTTTTCACAATTTTGATTTAAAATATAAAAACGTCAGTTTTTTCCAAATTTGGTCGGCTATTTTGTGGACGGTAATTTGTTTTTCACAATTTTAATCACAAATACTAATTCTTTGACAGCGAAAAGAAAAGGATACTTGGTTTCAAGTTTTAAGGATGTTTGATCATTATTTGAATTTTGGTCAACTTTTTGGGTGTTTCCGATCACTGTGTGAAAGTTTGATTTTTAAGGCATTCTTATATTAATCAGTGATCTCTAAAGTTTTCGAAATAAGCCATTATACTTTAAAGGATTCAATTTTGATCACTCTTGAACAAATTTTTATGTCTCGAGGCTGAAAAATTAAATAGTTTGTTTTAAAACTGAAAACATTCAAAAAATTCTATATTTCGAAAAATATATATTTTTGAGGGGTGAAATCAAAAAAACGTGTCCAATTCCACGTGAATTCCTTTTTCAGAAAGATAGAGCTTAAATTCTGATTGTCATTTAGCAGTAAGGCAAAATAAATTTAATGCTTAAATGTATCGTTTTACGTTGAAGTAATCACATTGTAAATAAGTAATATGAGTGGAGATAACGTATTGAATTTGAATTCATAAATCTTTTTTGTCTATTTACAGAAATATCATCCTGTTTACCGCCTGCAGAAAGGGACTTTTTAGCAAATTTTGGGAAGACAAGTGAACATTCGGATCATCAAGGTAACCCCAGTACGAATAAAAATCATTAAAAGAAGTTTTCGTTAATAAACAGAAAATAACTATAAGTTATCTGTCAAACTGAAAAAAATATATTGTACACACGTAAAACCTTACTCTTCTGCGGATGAGCCCTTACGAAAAAATTTTATAGAAAAATCAATATAAGCGTGTAGGTAATGAAATTTTCTATATAAATTCGTTATAATGATGTAAAATCCCTTGAAATCTTTAAGAATCATAAATATTTTGAAAGCTCTTGAACATAAGTGAAATAAAACATATTGATTGAAGTTTCTTGCATCCTTAAAAATAATTTTAAATATTCTTCCTCGTTAAAAAAGTTTTATGCATTATTTTAAAGTTATTTATTAACTACTAATTTAATAAAAAAAATCCAATATGAGTTTTGATTTTTGTTAATTTTTACTTTCTTGCTTGAATCTTTAATATCTATTAAAACATTGCTTTTTATTAAATGTCTACTTTCTTGCTTGAACGTATAAGGGATGTTAAAAGAAACCTTTAAATAAATGCAATAATTTTTCTGATGTGAGGCTTATACTTTACTTATTATAGTTGCTCTTTGATCAGATTTTAAACTTAGACTTTTTCACCAATCCTGATTTCGCTCTGTGGCTTTCGTTTTAAGATAATTTAGAAGATATTACTGCTAATTAGTCTTTGGATTTGTCTGATCTTGAGTATTTGTAATATGTATGGATTCTGCATTTCCACTACTCCATGTTGTAGTGGCCACTATAGGCCAGAATCATAAAGAATTATTTCACATTCGTGGCAAAGTTTTTAAAATTCTTTGCTCGTGAATCATCTTCCGTTTCCAGCTATATTGCTCATTGCTATGCCTGCGCGGGAGAATATATTTTTTTAAATGTCAATTGTTTCTTTCACGTTTATAGCTTCTAAGATTTTAATTTCTTTTTATCGCCAGAAATTTTATTTGCACACATTTGTTTGCTGTCTAGATATCATTGCAAAGATCCTAAAGGTTCTCCAACTTGTCCGTAGTTTGGCAGGGATAAAGATTTTTTCTTCACGTAGCAAAATGTTATCTTAGAAACAGAATTAATTTACGAAAAGTTTGTTGTATAATCCTGCTCTGATCAGCTTGAATTCTTCATCCGCTTCACAAACCTATTTGATTTTCCTTAAAGGCAGCGCCGTCGGGCAAGCTTGTTCAATTATGAAGCTGATGTAATTCTTGTCATCAAAAAGAATTTGTTTCAAAAATCACCTCAAGGGGGGCCCTTTTAAATCGTGTTGTATCAGTAGAGTACGTAGTTCTACTGACCTGGAATCTGCAACTACTTGGGTTTTCTCCTTAGATGGTAATGTTCTGTTGTTTGAATGTTTAGTATTGTATGCTTCGATTGACTGAAAACTTGCGACTTTTAATCTTTTCAGTATTTCGTTACTTTAGCTGTTTTTCCCAATTTAAGACGCAGTAGTTTTCTTATTGTTTTAGTCAATGTTGCTTAGTTTGAAAACCATTTTCCCACAAGGTTAACAAGGCCTTTGCGTATTGGCTAAGATGTTTGACACCATCCCCTAACAATTCATTTCCGAGCAATTGCATTACCTGAGTTTTAAAGATACATTTTCCCTCAATGAAGAGGACATCGTTTTGTTTTAGGATATTTAAGGTTCTGTGGAGCCTGGCGCCGCTTTCTGTCGTATTTCTCCCAAACATTTCTATGTCATCTATGAATTTTCCTAACTCTTTGCATGGCAGTAGAGTCCTCTCTAAGATTATTTAGAAAAGTTCAGGAGCGCATGACAACAGCAAGCATGAGGCGCTTGTCTCATTCGAGTCCGGAACTGTTGATAAATATGGTGATATATTGACTTTCTTCACTTAGTTAAATTTGATGAAAGGCAAGTTTGATATCTATTTTTAAAAATATTTGCACTCCTCTAAATTTTGTAATTAGTAGGTGCATTGTGGTTAAGGGATGCTGTTCCTTATGATGGCCTTATTTGCTCGTCTCAAGTCTGTAAAGATTCTTATTGCACAATCACTTTTATAAAGAATTGGTACCAATGGTAAAAACTATCTTAATAGACTATTTACTGGCTCAATAGTGTCCATACTGATGAGTTTTGCGATTTTATTGTTTATTTTTTATTCAAGTGGGATTAGAATCCAGTAAAGTGGTTGAAAAGATGGTTTTATTAATTTATCAATGAGGATCATCACTTTGACGTCCTTGAATTTAGAGAAAATTCTGCCACTGTTTGTGTGTATATTCAACCCTACTATGAAAACTCTTGGTGATTCGGGTTCGTGCAGCCATTAGCCTTAAATATTTTCTCTGGATTTCCTATCTGGTTAAAGACTTATAATTCGTTGCTTTTCATATCATGGCAGCTGGTATCGTTTATGATATTGCACTTGCTCCCTGAGTTTGTTCTCATTTCTGTATCTGTACCTTCTATTTTGCAAATTATTATTTTGTCACGATCAATTTTTAACCAAAGAGTGTCTTCGGTGTTCTTTACTTCAAAATAGTAGCAATTAGTATGGTGAATCCGAGGCTTGTAAGATGAATAAACCAATACTAAACCCTTCTGGTAAAAAAGTATTATTTATTTATGCCAAATATTTAGTTATTTAAAATAATTTTTCTAAGAATATTGTCAATATACTTAAGTTCCTATCATAATGTCTTTAAGATGAGGATTTATTCTACATATATCATAAAGGATTTTGGAGAAATATCAATAATTTTGCAATAGACAAAAGATGCACCCAAAAGAATATAGTCATGAATTCAAAAGTATTTTTACTTCATATTTTAAATATAGAAAAAAAAAATTATTTTGGAATAATTTAAAGCAAAAAAATGGACGGGAAAGAAACATGGAATAAGAAAAACAATCTAAATAAGTGAAGAAGATAGAAAGGATCACATAATCTATAAACGTTCGTATGATGATATTATGGTTTGTACATACTTTTGTAAAACAAAATAAAGCCAAACAGACGCGATGAATGTAACGTGATCGCAATGCACATATGATGCTCGTCGATGCAGAATAAAATGAGACCCTAAAACACAAATTAATGATTATAATTCAACTTCATGACAAAATGTCTATGTTTATGGGACTGAAAAGTCAAAGTATAATAGAACCTTATAAAGACGCAAAAGCGATCAACAAAAGTCTTAAAGATGCAAGATTTCTGGCAAGATTTTAAAATATTTTTGTAGAAGTTTTGACAATTACAGAAGGTAATAATTAATTTTTGATAAAACAAACGTAGACTTTTGTACTAGAAATAAAATTTTAATGTTTTCCACGTAAAATTTTAAATTCGACAATTCAGCAATCTCTTACTATTAGTTTAAAAAAGTATTGATTTATCATTTTTATGATGGTCACGAAATTGATACTTGTTTGTCCTGTTTTCACTTCGGGTAATTTGCTGTAATCAACAATCAAAAGTGTTCTTTTTAAAGAAAGTATCCCTTTGCTACCAGCATCCGGCTAGGCATTTATTCATTATTTTTGTCCAGTCTACACTCAGCTTCGCTTTTTTATATATTTTTTCCATTTGTCGATGGTCAACTGTAGAGAATCATTGGTAGGATGCAACCGACTTATACAAGAATAAATGGAATAATCAATTTAAGCTCTTAATATTTTAAACCCACGTTAGACTTCTCGAATTTATAAATATTTTTTGTCTTTTCACAGAACCATTATCAGTTTTACCGCCTAAAGTAAGGGACTTTCTGACAAATTTTGGGGTCAGTAGTGAACATACGAAGGATCAAGGTAATTCCAGTACGATTAAAAAACCGATAATACAAGTTTCAGTTATTAAACAGATAAAAACTATAACTAGTTTCTTAAACTAAAATACATTCTACATGCATGAAACCTTATTTACAATATTTTAAAACAAAATGTTTTTAAAATGTAGCCTTTCTTCTTTCTTCTCTAGAAATTTTTTGATATCCTGTAAAATCCTTTGAAATCTTTTGAAATTGTAAACAATTAGAAATCTTTTCCAAATAGGTTAAATCAAACAGTCATTAAAGTTTTCTGCACCCTGAAAATGAATTCAAATACCATTCCTTGTAAATAACGTTTTCTACGTTTATTTTCAAGTCATTTATTACCCTACGTGTTAATTAAATAAAATTAAATGCGGTTTTGGTTTTTTTAAAATGTCGATTTCCTTCCTTGAATGTCTGAGGTATTTTAATACAACGCTTTAAATATTCAATAATTTTTCTCGTATAATGCGTTTACTGTATTTATTTTAGAGTCTCTTCATACGTCAGAAAAATATATAAAAAACAATTGTCCATTTTTCTCATCATTTTTTTCCTACTTATTGGCCCGCAGATTCAAAATTATAAAAAAGTTTATGATCAGACATTTGGACTTAAAGATCTCTGCATCTATGATTTTGGAAATATATGATTTTAACAATTTCTGTATGTTTAAAATTAAAATGATCTAAACAATCAATAGTGTACATATGTTTTAGAAATATTAGAAAATTTCTAATTGAATAATTAAACATAATTCTATTCAGTTACAAACAAATTATTTTAAACCCGATAAACATATTTGTACAGTTGTAGCTCATATACTATTTCCCTCAAACAAAAATTTAAATTTGTAAATTATTCATATTTAGGTACATATCAAGGTTTGTTAAAATATTACTGTTTCTACAAAGTAATCGTCTACCCTTTTCATTTGTTTTAAAAAATCATCCAGGCCAACCAGTGTCGTAATTTTCTCTGGATTAGTTGTGAAACCTATACTTGCCAGTGATAGCATTGTTTATTCTTTAAAAAATCTCTTTTTTTACTGTTTATAACAATTATGATAAGTAAAATATGTCTATAATCGGAATTGACTGTTTTAAAATAAATTTTTGACAGGACATGTAACTTTTTGGTCTTGTAATATTTTCTCAAACGACGCGCTAGTATATACTCACGTTTTTTTCACAAATATAGGGTCAGGAGGATCATCGTCCCTCATAATTAAATCAGATTAAGTAATAATATAGGTAGATATCAAGAAGGTTCAAGTCCAGTTCAAAGTTTTTTCGGGAGTTTAATCTTTCTTTAGCTTTATGCTCAGTTGTCGTAAATGTTTCATGTGCTCAGTCGTTGCTTGTTTAATCAAGTTTATCCACTCGTTCTCTTTTCTGATTTTTGGTAATATGTTTATCCGTGGTGTAGTTTTACTTCACGTAGGATTTTTTGTAATATTTATTTAGAAACATCTTTAATGGTGTCCATTAGTTTTTGCTCCGTTTTTTCTTTCTTTGTGTATTTGGCTTTGGTCGTTTCCATAAGGCTTGGACAGTCTTCATTTATTTGGCCTACATTTCAACACAGGCAACATACTATCTGTGGAGCTGACGTACAGTATCGCAAGGTATGCTCTATTTGTCGAAATTTATAATAAAAGAACTTTGTGCGATCTAAAGGGGACTTAACATTGTCAGGTTTTGTTTGTTCATCGCGAGAAGTATTGTGGCCATTTTTATTTGTATTTTTATTCTGGTTTACTTTACTTTTGAAATCTTCCTAATTATGTTCCTGTCACTAAAGACCTAAGCATCTTGGTATAGTAGTTTCTAATCTTTGTTTGAGTTTCCGGTGTGTTCATTCTGTATAGCATACAAGTGGGTGACTTGATCACTGTCACAGTACTCGTCAGTCAGATTCAGTTTTTTTTCGTCACCGGCTTCGTCAGCAGGGTCGAATTGGCCCTGAAATTATTTATTCCGGTTCTAGTATAAGTATGCTATATAAGTTCGAAAATAAGCCCGGCTCGACATGTAAATTCCACCAGAGTTTCTTTTTTTTTTTCGAGTTTCGAATTGTAAACCTCGAGAAGACGGTCAGCAGCATCTTTTTAACTCTCCACTTATAATGGAGTTTTTATTAATTAAGTAAGACGACCCCTAGGGACCTTAAAAAATCTTAGATAAACAAGAAACGAAAAGATCTTTATGTACTCCACTAATACTCAAGCAAACCTTCAAAATTAACAGAAATTTCTCTGGATTTCTTTCGGTTTTAGGAAATGCAATTTTACACGAGCTAACTATTCGCCCGATTTCTATCTCAACAGAATTCTCATTATTTTTAGAAATCATAGAATTTGACTGGAATCGTCCTCCCGCCATGAAATTAACAATCCAGTTCTCCGTCCGCGCGGAGAATGTCGACATTTGTCGATACTGTTCTTCAGTAGCGAAACCCTCTTTGTCAAATACTCGTCCAACAGGTGATCTGTGATCAACTATAATATTAATAAATCGCGGAAATGATTATTCAGCTTCGTCTCCAATTTTAATTTCTAGATTTTCGATTAATTCAGAAAACTGAAAATTCAAGTCTAAGGAGTCCGTAGGATTCGATATGATGTCATTCTGAAAGTTTACATCACGCAACTCCTTGTCAACGGGCCCCCTCATTCCGCTAAGACGTTTCTAGTTTAAGTTCTGGTTTGATTTCTGGTAACATCTTCGCGTGAATTAATAGGGTTATTTTTGGATTTGGTACAAATGGAGAGAAAGCTCCTACACTATTTTATGGTTTTTTTACCGGAATATTTCAGGTAGGAATACGCTGCTTAATTGTAGTGTTAGTATTCGATTCTTTATCCGCGGACCCATTCGGAAATTCGAATTCCCCGTGCAATCTTGTCAAGATTTCTCTTCCATAGAACCACGCATACGCGGCATAAGTTGAAAAGAACTAACACTCTTGTCAATTCAAGCAACTCGATGCAGATCTAGTGACACAATTGCTGTTTAAATTTAATTATATCGTTTAATTGTGTCGACATGAAATAAAGCGGGTCCTCAAACGCCTCCTATCGAGTGTTCGAATTTTGAAAAAGTATTTTGGTATTTTGGTGGAGCAGTTAGTGTCATACGATCCCTGCCTCTCCTTATGCCCGTTCGAAGGCCATTGCTATTTGTCTGCGCCCTATCGTTCTGGTCTACTACCGGAGGCTGATTTTGCATCGCGGTATTACTTGGCTGTTCCCTGTCGTCTGTATTTAACAGGATTTCGTCAATTGCTGCTGAACGAACTGTTTGTTTAGTTAAAATTGGTTTAATATTATTAATATTAAGTTGGTCTTTAACTTGACCTTCCTTCAAAACTTGACCCTTATATGGTTTCCTTATAGCTGGTGAAAAGAACATTGAAGTTATAATAAATTTTAAAACTGAAGCCAAAACCGTATTTTTTGCATTCGGGTATGACAAGTCTAGTATTAAATTAATTAACCAGGTACAAGTGATAAGTGTCCTACGATGCAGGGATTCGGAACCCCAGTATCGGCGCCAGGTAAGGGTGAGAAAGTAGGCCCGCAGGCGTCGTCATCAAGCGACACAGCTTTACATTGGTGCGTAACTTGGCCTCTGTAGAGTGTAATGCTACAAGAAATCATTCACATGAATGTAATAAAAGTCGTGGTTCATTTTCTCTTGTTTTTGGAGAATATGTAATAGTAAAAAACCAGAGGTCTTTCTCTGAAAAATTTAGTTTGATTTACAGTGAATGCTTTGTTGTTCAAATATCCAATCACAATGTAAACTGGGTGCCACGAAAAGTTTGTGTTAGATGCAATACAATGCTAACACGCTGGGAAAGAGATAAAATAAAAAAACCTAAAACTTACAAAACCAATGATATCATCTTCTCCAACATGTCAAAATGACTGCTATTTTTGTATGACTAATATTAAAGGTTTTAACATCGCTAATAAATGTAAAATTATACACGCAGACTTTGTTTAGTAGTGAAACCTAAACAAATAAAAGTCGAGGATAAAACTGTCACCATCGAACCCATGGATGTGGGCCACTTAGACGAAGTAAAGGAAATTCAAGTCGATAAATCCTGTGAAGCAGAATGGTTCGAGGATATCTAACGTCAGTTCTTAAAAAGAAAAACTTGATGGCAAACGCAACAACAGCTTTTTTTATCGAGATAGAGAAAAAGAATTTATCGTATTTGTTTATAAACGATAAAGAGAATTCGTTGGCATATTGTACAAATGTTAAAGGTTTAGTCGATAAAATAAAACCGAATACGTATAAACACGAGGAATGGAGACTTTTCATTGATTCATGAAAACAAAGTCTGAAAGCTGTTCTACTTCATAACGGAAACAAATTTTCATCTATTCCTACACTTGGAACATCAATGGAAAATTGTTGGTGATCTTAAAATTTGCAAGCATGATCTTAAGACAACAATCAGGTTTTACAAAAAATCCCTGCTTCTTATGTTTATGGGTTATTAGAGACAGGGTGAAGCACTTCTTTAAAAAAGTATGATAAATTAGAACAGATTTCGAACCTGGATCAAAAAAGATTATACTTACGCCATTGATTGACACATCAAACTATCTGCTACCACGACTTTATATGAAACTCGGCCTTAGAGAGCAGTTCATCGAAGCTCTGGATTAAGATGGCGATTGTTTTCAGTATTTAGAAAAAAAGTTTTCCGCCATAAGTAATGCTAAATTAAAAGAAGGTATTTTTTATGGTTGCTAAATTCGTTCTCTATTTAAAGACAAAACATTCATCGCAAAAATGAATGACAGAAAGGTAGCTGCATGGCAAATCTTTTAAATTTTTGGTTAGAACTTTTTAGGAAATATAAAGAGTGAGGACTATGGCGAAGTAGTCGAAGAAAAGTTGGAAAACGTCAAAAACTTGTGTTTTTTGATGAGTTATAAAATTGATGTCTTACATTCTTATCTTGACTAATTTCCTCTTAATCTAGCAGACTTTAATGAAAAATAAGGAGAACGATTTCATCAATAAATAAGTGTCATGGAGAATCGATACCAAGGAAGATGAAATGACAAGATGATGGAAGATTTTTGCTGGACGCTCAAAAGAGACATTAAGACAAATAACAAAAAGCGAAAAAGAAAACTATTGCATAGGTCATTTAAAGAAAAAGAGTTCGTTATAAGAGAAAAAAGGAGTTAAGGCAGCAACAGTTAGCAAACTAGTGAAAGAAAATAAAAAAAAGAAAATAAAATATAATCGAAAGCAACTTTGTCTTGTATACGAGAAAGGCACTATAAGGTAAAACGTCTTGAATAAGACTTCTTACATATTATTGCTATCTTTTACCATTTTTGGAATTTTTTCACGATTTTTAAAAAATCTGTTTTTTAGCGATGTAAATTAACTGAAGATTTAACTTATGCAAATTATATTTGAAAAAAGTTTGTTCGTTTCAGGTCAAAATAACTTTTTCTACTATTCCTTATACTCATTAAAAGCGTTTTTAGCGATCTTATTACAATTTTCCGCCAAATTGCACCATTTCGAGAAAAATTGTAAGGGTATACGCACTAGCGTACTGCAAATTTGGATTTAGGAGATCTAAATCCAGAAAAAAATATAGTTGACATAAATTTCTTACACCCATTAAACGCGTTTTTAGCGTTTTTCCCTATTTTAATCCCTTTTCCGCCATTTTAGTCGATTTGAGCCAAACTGTAAGGCTATACGAACTTTTGGACTGCAGATTTGGATTCAGCGGATCAAATTACATTAAAAGAAATATCTTTTGCAGATCCGAAAATATTTTTCTACAATTTCTAATGTCTGGATCAGTGGTTATTCACAATTTTCCGCCATTTCTCTCGACTTAGGCAAAATTTTAGGGCTGTACGCGTCTAACAGACCTCGAATTTAGATACAGCGCATCAAGATACATGGAGATAGATGAATCTGGTTCTTTGTACAGACTACTTTCTTTTTTGTGAGCCGGTGTTATTTGTTGAATACAATCCAATTATTTAAAATCATAGAGAAATTTGTTGACATTGGAAACCGAATCTTGCCATCAAATTATCGATCCCTAATCGTACTAGAAACACATCTTTAAAGTAGATGTGTTTCTAAGTTAGCAAGCGACATCATTATTTCTTTACAGTCTGCTGGATTGGAGCAGAGTTTTTTTTTATTTAAAAAAAAATTAAGTTTAGGTAGTCGAACATAATTTGACATCATTTTTTAAAAATAGTGCCTAATTAAGTTAGACGAGTGATAATTGAGGGATTGAAAACTTTTATTAGATTTGGTCAGAAGAAACTTATATCTGAAAATTCCTCTAGTGTTATAAAACTATGTGCAAACTATCGCAACATTTGAGTTTTTAATTTCGTAAATCGATTGATATATGTATCGAAAAAATCAAAGAATAATAAAATAATTATAATCACAATATTATTAAAACAATGTAACTTGTTACATGAAACACCTGATAAAACACCCCTTTCCACTAAATGCAAAGCTGGATGAAAGCTTCCTACAGAAAATATTACTAAATGTCTTTAAACTAGCCTCATAGTGTTTCCCTAAGTAATATTTTTTGTTTGTCTTTGTAGATACACATCGTGCTCCTGAAAGGTGCCCTTCTACTGCAGAGAATCTTCTTCGTGAAAGGTCCAGGTCCCCTCCAGTCCGACATCGTTCTTTAATTATACTTGGATTTGAACTTCACCACCTTGAACTTATTCGGCTTATCCCACGTACCAATCGGCACCGACGATTTGAAATTCGAAAATACACTTTTCCTGCCGATAAACCAATTAAATTGCGTGGAAATTCAAACTATGAATTCAAGCCCATGCCAACCAAAGAACAATATGTGCTGACAACTTCCACTGGTGACATAGTTGCAATGATGAAAACAAAATCAATTTTTTGTGGGATATATGATCATGATGGACGACGGGCAGGCATAAACATGGAAAGTGGCCACGTTTTTAGGTTGACCTCAGAATTAGTCAACGAAACCCCAATAGGCAAGAGAAAGAAAATTAAAGAAAATTTTGAAGTGATATGTTTAGGCCACGTGTGAATCACAAATCTTCACTCTTCTTGATTCCATAACAAAAAACTTAAAACTCAAATGGAGAAAATGGAGACGCTTGCTTTTTATTCTTGTTAGAAATCATTGTAGGATGAAGAGTTTAATGGAAATAAAATCATGTACAAAATTATTAAATAACCAAAATATCAATAAATAATTTTTTCTGTGTATTAGGAATATTATATTCCTGTCATATACTTTGTAAAATTTATATTAGTTTTTAAAAGTTTAGACTTGTTCGCTATAGTAAACGCTAGACACTATATAATGAAAAGTAAGAATGTCAGATACATTCAACTTACATACATTGTTCTTATCGATATTATTAGGGGGGGTTTCAGAATTTAATTGTTTCTCTGTATTTGCTTGTTAAAATATTATCTCTTTTTGCGATGACGGTCGTTTCCTTAATATAAAATATTCTGTCCTGTTTCGGTGTGATGCTTAGCTAGTGTTGACCGCGTTAAATGTTTGAGCATGACTTTACTAGAGATGCCTTCTTGTGTTTAGGCTTTTTTAGAAGTTGCCTATTTTTTCGGTGACACCTTGGATGTAGGGCAGGATTGTGGTGGTTTGTCTCTATATTTCCTTCGTAGGCTGCGTTGACTTGTTATTTTGAGTGTCTTTTCTTATTGCTATAATAATTGGTTTATTTTTTTTAAAGTTCTGCATAGAGACTTTTTTGATGTTGTGTAGCCCCTTTTTCAAGTTATCTTTATCTGTCATATAGATAGATCTGTATAGAAGGAAGTTGATGACCAAATCTTTTTGAGATTGTTCGTGGTGGGAGCAACCATGCAGGTATCTCTTTGAATCGGTGGATTTTCTGTTAACTTTATGTCCTAATGTGTTATAAAATTTTTTGTAAACTAGTTGGTACAAAAGAAGCAATCAATCGCATCAGATAATAGGACTTTGTTAAAGAGAAACACTACGCCCAAACACACTACGATATCTTGATGTTGAATGTAACTATTTTGTATCTTTTCGATAAAGTCAAAAGAGCTTTGGACGTGAGTGATAGATTTCGCTGTGAAAAGATTCTTTTATTTGGAGAGAAAGCGTGCTATTTTGTAAGTTGGGGACTTTATTGTGCTGACGATCGGTCGGAGGGGAATTTTGTTTTTGGCATTTTTGGGAGTTGATAGGGTCGTCAAGAAGTGGAATTAGCAGGTATTTATTCAGAGTCTTTTTCTGTCAAGTTTAGATTCTTTGGGAGGGTTTTTGTTATGCCAACTATTGCATTACTGGGATCTTATTTAATTTTTGTGTATTAATCGTCAATAAGAAGGTCCATGTTAGATCGTAGATGGTAGATGGTTCATGATAGTGTAAGATGGTAGCCGTGCTACTTTGTACCATATTCGATTTTTGGTCTGGAAGGGTATATATTATGGATTAAAAATTACTGATGAGATCTTCTTTCGAGATTTTGTATAGAGTTACTGCAAAATTACGTCCTGTAGATAAGACTGAAATTATTTTATTTCTGAGATGATGGCCAGAGATGTGAGATAGAAACGCGCTAGGAGAAGTGTTTAATTTTGGAGATAAAATGCTGGACTGCGCTAGATCAACAGATACTTTGTGTGATAACTTCGAGAATCGCCTTGCCATAAAATCAGCAATACAGACAAGAAGGCCAAGAATATAGCAGCTATGAAGGAAAGGGCCTGGAAGTGGACTTTAACCAAAAAACAAGCTTCTAGAACTCCGGCTACCATTTAGTCGACGAGACAAGTGTGCCTATGACGAGCCACCATAAGACCAAAACGTCGAAGTGGGTGAAGGTAACTCTCAGGACCTATATTAATAAGGCAAAGCCCAAGTATTTCATCATACTCGCTGAGGGATTCAGCTACACTGAGGTACCCAAGAACTTCAAAAGAAAGCTGATACTTGACGAATTAAAAATAAAAATCTAGAGACTAAGGGAAAACAGGACCAGTGTGAATTTTCCAAACCCCGTGGAGTTGTGAAAGATGCCAGAAAGATAAAAATTCGCCCTTGTCTATTT
This sequence comes from Druon quercuslanigerum, assembly GCA_010014905.2. NCBI lineage: Eukaryota > Metazoa > Arthropoda > Insecta > Hymenoptera > Cynipidae > Druon > Druon quercuslanigerum. The sequence goes on from JAAAKG020000010.1 coordinate 66,253, forward strand.
CGTCCCGCAATCCAAAATGGAGATTTTAAATGTCGAGCTGAATAACTTTGTGCCACATAAAAATCAAGGGAGTGTCTTTATGTGATATATGGCTCTTACAAAAAAAAAGTTGATTCACTCAGTTAATTTTTTACGTCAAAGCACATTGCATCAATTGCTCGCTCCTAAACTTCGAAAAAAATCTGCTTCAAATTACTTCTACATTCCTGCTGTAAAGTGAGGGATTGGGTGTTTATCCCAGAGATGTTAACGCGCTGGGGGTGTGACTTAAATTCTTTCTTCGTCCAGTCACAGAAATGCCTTCCGCACGCAACGAGACATTGAAGATGGTTGCCAAGGGCACAGATGAAGCCCTATCTACCGATAAATGATACGATGCACAACGGTCCGGAAGCCCCAAATAAGACTTAATGAATTAACTATTTCCTTGTTTTCCTAAAAAGCGCCTCACACCCTAATAGATTTTGAGATAGGGCTCCTTAGAGCTGGCTACGCCACTAATAGTTCCTCATAAGACTTAAATCAGTTTTGTGTACAGAGAACTGTTGTTGGAAAGACATTAAAAACATTTAAATAACGATTAAAATTTTACAAGGATTTAAAGCCTGTGAATTTTGCTTGGTCAAAAATGACCAAAGAATTTCAAAAAAGATCAATCAGCATCAAAGATTGTAATATTGTTTTTCTTTCTTGCAATTACAAATTTATTCATATAAGCTTCCGATAAATGTTTACTGTAATAAATCTTTGAAAACTATAAAAATCACCCTGAACTATAAACGAATTTTGGTAATCATAAACTCGTCAAGAAGCCAAAAAGAATTAAAGTTTACGGAATATTCCATATCGAAAATATCTCTGGATGAATCTCCCAAAAAATAACGTGGGTCGAGCAATTTCAGTAACCGCTTAAAATGCACACGCTATTAAACATTTTTAAAATATTTATGAAAAGGACAAAGCTGCGTTAAAGTTTGTACATTTGTTTGAATCAACCGTAAAATAAAGGATTTTTCAATAATCAGAAAATCGTAAAAAAGCTAAGTGTTGGAAAAGGTTCCCTAATGTTATATTCTGTAAAAATGTCTTTAATAATCCAATAAATTATAAATTTGGGGAGGGGGTATTTATCCACAGAATCCCTGAAAACGTATTAATCGTAATCTGCCAGATTAGGACCAGATAATAATTTCATTTGTTTTGCTACAAATTCATGTTTTCGGTTTGATGTTGTTTTTTATTATTAATGTTGGAATTTATCTCTTCTACACTTAACGCTGAAGTTTTTGTGAATTAGGCTAAGTTTTTACTTTTTTGCGGGTAAGTTTAGTGAAAAAACGGATTTTTGTTTTTAGAAATGATAAAACTTTGAAAAACAAATATGATAGAAATCTGTATTATCATTAGAGTACAAAAGAAATTCTTAACGTATTTTTAGACAAGATGAAGTTACTACTAATTGAAAGATAATATCATTAAAGTTTTAATTATTAGCTTAATCTATTCCGCAATGACGTTAAGTGTCCCTATTATTCTGTGCTGATAATACAGATTCCTTAAAAATTTTATAAAGTAACACCTGGTAAAATAATGCGTGAGTTTCTAAAAAGGGATTCTTCTTTCCATCTCTCTAGAAGTTTAAGGAAAAATACCCGACCAATCATCAAAAATTCTGTGGTTTGATTACAAGCTGAGCAAAGAAGAAGAACGTTGTTCAGACAAAATTCAATTTTAAACGAATATGGTTCTACAGATTAATTTAGTTTTTTTTTGTTGACCTTCTTTAAACAAGAAAAAAAGTTGCTAACAAGAAAAACAAATGTCCTTACCATTGAAATAAACATGACATATTACTTATTAATAAAACATTATCAAAGTCTCTGATCATCTCAAGGTAAAATAATATACGTAAATATGTTTACTTTTGTAAGCTTGTCTCTATCTGCTGCAAAATACATGAGGTTATGCTAATTAAAATCTTTCATACGTGAGATCCCGCAACATCCATGCCCAAGGTAGTTTTTCTGGAAGGAGAACAAACAAATATCTAAGGACAGTATATATACACGTAACATCATACTAATATTTGAATCTGATTCTCTCAAAATACAGCGTTAATCTCTGGTTTTAAATTTTAAAACAATGAGAACCCTGTCCACTCTGGTCTTAACTCTGGGCGTTGTTCTCAATTTTGCTAGTAAGTAGAGAATAATTTAATATAATTTTTAAATATTTTTGATACAAAGTATGTTGCAAAATCTATTATACATAAATGAATGTCAAATATTACGTGCTCTTTATGATAATATCCAATTATCATTATTACTCTTATTTCTTTGCTACTTATGGATAATAAAAAGACAGATTTTTGTGGCGTATTTATCCTAATCAGTGTATACATTTATTTTTTGGGATAAAGTAATCAACTGTAGATACGTTATCTTTGTAGAGCTGACCTAACAATTTGCAACATTTAGATATCTTTAAGAAGTATTGGAAAATTTTAATTTCATAATTTATGTTGATATTGTCTGTTTACAGAAATATATTCAGCTATGCCGCCAAAAGAAAGAGATTTTCTGACCAATTTTGGGATGAGTAGTGGACAATCTAGTCATCAAGGTAACCACAATACAAATAAAAATTGTTGACCGAAGTGATCATTAATAAGCAGTTTAAAAGTGGAAATATTAATATCTTTAACTAACATACTCTCTACACGCTTGTTCTCAGTTATTTAAAGAAAATTTTTCAACAATTTTTTTTCTTATATGTTTAAGGAATGCAAACTCAACCCCTAAGTTAATTTCGACCACATTCCCCTCAAAGAGATGCCATCTGCAGAAATTTTCACTTAAATAATTTCCTAAAAAAGTTTCCTCTGGTATTTGATCATTAAATTATTTAGATATTTTTGGTTAAATATTCAAGGGATGTTAAATCAGCCATTAAAATAAATTTAACGCCTTTTCGTGAGATATGTTTCCCTCTATTATTCTGAAGTAATTTGTAGCCTCAAAAGCTTAGTTAAAAATCTCCTTTAGTTTGAAATTTGTTACCCTAAAAGTTTAATAATGAGAACTAATATGGTTTTAGTATTTTCGTATACTAATTGCAGATTTCCTCGTGAAACATTAAAATTAGTTTTTGTTATTGATATTTTCTTTTATCACTTATTTATTCTAAAGGTGTTAGAAATTTTAGTAAGATATTACCTTTCTAGCCAATGTTAGGCGAATGAAAGTTGCAATGAAATTTATACATCTGCACCTTTAGTAAAATTACTGAACACTAATGACAGCTTGATGAAGCAAGTTTTTATTTTTTTGTCGATCCATGACTTATACTTTATTATAGTCTGGTAAATACTCCTTCCTTTTAGTCGTCCATAGTTTTTAGCATTAGGATCAATTATTTGTTTTATATTTTTCGTACTAGCTAGATTTTTTATTCTTTCTTTTATTAAACACAGATATCATCAATAATTGTTTGTTATCCCCAAAGAAACATGCAAATCACAAAGATGCATATTGCACAAAAAATCCAGAGCCAAAATAAAGCCAGCCGTTTTTTTATTTAGTTGTATCGATTTTCAATTATTTCCTATTCCTATTTGCAATTATTTTAGATTACTTGGCTCTTTCTAAAAATTCACATTCTTCTTGGTTTAATATTACTTTCTCAGTTTTCCTTCAGCACTACACTTCTTATTTTTTAATTTTTTTGAATTTATCTTCGGCAAATCGACCTCTGCTATATCTTATAATAACTGTTAACAATTCTTAGGTCATGACGAATTTACTAAACTTATTTTTAAGTCCTTTCTTTCACAAGAATATGGATAAAAATCTCCTCTGGTCTTAAGTGGTTTTACTAATTAAAAATTGTCAATTTCTTCTTTGACAGAATGAGAAAATAAAATGTTACATTACTATGCTATGTTACTACGATGCGGTTCTAGGAAACCTTGTTGCCAAATCTTATTTTTGTTTATTTTTATATAAACTATGGAACAGATGAAAAATCTGCAGAAGAAATTGCATGCGTCTCATAGCAATGTAACTAATTCTAAAGAAACATCGATTATTATAATATGCTTTTTTCCTGTTTTTTGCAAACACTATGAGGAAGACAAAAAATCGTACATAACAAAAATTGTTTGATTCAATGAGACCTCGCAGTTTAAAAAAAATTGTCTCAAAATGTCGATAATTTCAGGAGATGTAGTATAAGTTATATAATAACGTTTCATTTACAATATCTCGAGGACGACCTTCAGTTCGAGAAAGCACCTCATACCATTGTATTCAGGAGAACATTCTGCACTATATCCATTTAAAAAATTCTACGGACCTGCAAGGTTATAAATCCTCTCCTACGTGGCAAAATTCTTTTAATTCTTGCCTTGTGAATTCGGTGCTGGTTTTTGTGATTTTAATTTCTTTTTGTAGGCTAGAATTTTTTTACACACTTTTGTCCACAGACTAGATTTTATTAGCTCGATAATCAGCCGACCTCGTTTGTAGTTTTGGATAACTTGATTGCATTCATTGTTGTATAATCCCTTCTTTCATCAACTTAAATTTTTTATCCGATTCACAACCCTCTTTGATTTCTCTTAAAGACAGTGCTGTTGGGCAAGATTATTCTATTATTCAGTTGATGCAGTTCTAGTTTTCAGAACGATAATAATCCAAGTTTGCATACAATCAAGGAAGAGGGCCGGCAATGTTACCTTTTCCGGGGCGATATACCAGCTTATAGTTCTAAGATTGAAGTTTAAAAAAATCCTTGCTGTACAAGTACATGTGAAAATGCTCAACGGCGCCAAGTACAGCGAGAGTCTCCCTTTCAGTCGGTCAGTAGTGTTTTTCGCATTCAACAAGTTTTTTGTTTCCGCAGACGATAATACGCGGTCCCTTTGCATCGTGTTGTATAAGCACAGCCTGTAGTCCCATTGGGTTAAAATCTATAACTACTTGTGTTATGTAACTATTCATCTTTCCAATATTTCGTAATATCAGCAGCTTTTCCCAATTCAATAGTCGCAGTTTTCTTATGGGATTAGTCGACATTTCCAGGTTTGGAATCCACTTGCCCACGAAGTTAGCAATGCCCAAACAATGGTGAGGCTCTTCTATTGTTGAGCGTCATTGTCATTCTTTTTTTTGTATTTATCCAGAACAATTCATTTCCGAGGAATTGTGTGACCTTACCTTTAAAGATATATTTTACATCTTTGAGGAGGATATCGTTTTGTTTAAAGATATTTAAGACTCTGTGGACTCTGCGGCCTGACGTCATGTTCTGTCTCATTTCTCCCAAATACTACTTTGTCATCTATAAATTTTACTACAACTTTGCAGAGTAGTAATGGCCCCATCAAGAATTTTTTAAAAAAGTTCAGGGGGACATACGATGCGAAACATGAGGCACTTGTATCTGTAGAGTCTGGTACTTTTGATAAATTTAGTGATATATCGACTTTATATAACCGAATACATTTGATGAAAGGCAAGTTTTATATCTAATTTAAAAAATTGCGCTTTCTTGAATTTCGGGAGTAGGAGCTTCATTATGGATAAATGATAGTTTTCCCTTATGATGACTATATTCGCACGTCTCATGCCTATGCAGATTCTTATTTCACCATTACTTTTATTAAGATTCGGGACCCATGATAAAAGCCATCTTGATGGACTATTTACTGGCTCAATAATGTCCATTCTGATAAGTTCTCAGATTTTTTTGTTTATTTTGCATTCGGGTCGTATCATAATTTAGCGATATGGTTAAAAAAATGGTTTGATTGATTTTTCGATGGGGATCACCACTTTCACGTCTTCCATGTTAGGGAAAGTTCCGTGACTGATTGCGTTTATATTCAACCCAACTTTGGGAACTCCCAATGATCCCAGTAGGTTTTTTAAGCCCTTCTTTACAACTTACCACTTTGTTGCTTTTTATTTTGTAATTTTTTGCTTTTCATATGATTCCAGGTTTTATCGTTTATGATGTTGCACTTGCTACCTGATTCTATCATTTTTTCTGTACCTATACCCTCTACTCTTGAAGTTATAATTTCATCATAATTTAGGAGAAAAAGATAGTCTATTTCAGTTTTTTCCTTTCTTTCGTGATATAGTTTTTGTTTTTTTCTGTTATCTTTATTGAAATCCAAAAATTATTTGCAATTATTTGCTCTAGTCCGATATTGTAAGCGAAACTATCATAAGAATTTACATTTCAAACATTTTTCACTATGAGCTGGTAAATTTGTGTCTTTGCTGGAGTATTTGTTGCTTTCACATCGACGACCAATCTTAAAATTTTAACTTGTTTCCTTTTCCTCTACGCGGTGAAAGGTCTATGAGCCTAGCTGAGCTTGGTAGGCATGAAGTTTTGTAATTTCCTCTGTATTGATTCTAATTCGTTTGCTCCTGATATAATTCTATTTGTAGTCGCCGTGGTACGAAGAGCGAAAATTTTCTTTTTTGTTTCAATAAATTCGCATTTCTCCGTTATCTGATTTATAAGTTTATCGTCGGCTTTTTCGAACTTGCATTTTGAGATTGGGTTGCGTATTCTGATAAGAAAATTTTCAAATTTTTCTTTCTGTTCCTATTTCATCAGACTAAATAGGTTTCTTCCATATACACGAATTACTTTTAGAGATAAATATTTATCTAGTTTTCTTATTGTGAATTTAAAAATATTAGCTTCCGTGTCTGGTACATAGACATCCGGAAAATTGTAATAAATTTTCCTAAGCAGGATCAATGAATCAGAATCTCCTTTGCAATCAAAAGCATCTAATGAATTTATTTGAGACATTTTGTGCAGAGTGCAAAGCCTTAGTTATGTATACAAAATCATTAATTTATCATTTTTATTATCATTCGCCTAGGCATTTATTCATAAAATTTGTCCAAGCAGCGCTCAACAACTTGTTTTTATTTTAGTTTGCGGTAATTTACTACGGCAAATCATTGTTAGGCTGTAGCAGACTTACACAAGATTAATTGGAATAATCACATTACGCTTTTTATATTTTTAATATACCTTAAACTTTTCCAATTCATAAATATTTGTTATCTTTTTACAGAACCGTCATCAGACATACCGCATGAAGGAAGAGACTTTCTGGAACAATCTGGGACTAGTAGTGAACATAAAGGTCATCAAGGTAACCCTACCCAGGACAACTAAAAAACTATAACAGAAGTTTCAGTTTTATACAGATAGGAACTATAATTATTTTCTAAACTAGAATATATTCTACTTGCGTAAAACCTTATTCTAAATGTTCCAAAGAAAAATGTTCAAAGAAATGTAGGCTTTTTCCCTTATTCTCCTGTGGATTGAACCAATGCGAAAGAAAAAATTATAAAAAAATGAAAATAAGCCTTTAGTAAAATGTTTTCTAGAAAGTCGTTTGAATAATAAATAAATAAAAAAACTCGTTAAAAAAGTTAAATCAAACATTATCATTGAAGTTTCATGCATCCTAAAAATAAATTCAAACACTATTCCTTATAAAGAACGTTTCCTGCAATTTTTTGTTAATTGAATTATTTACCTACTAGTTAAAAAACCAATCTAATGTGTTATTGGTTTTTTAAAAATAACGAATTTTTTTCTTGCATGTCTAAGAGACTTTACAATAACCCATTTTATTTTTACAATTTTTTCTGGCATAAGGCGTTTACAAAGTTATATAAAAAAATTCTAATAATTGGCGATTTCCTTGCTCGAGAATTTAAAGGATATTGAAGTACCGTTTTAAATAAATTAAAACTCTTTTCCCGCTCGGCAATGTTTTTTAAGTTTGTTGCAAATTAATTTCTGTCTCTAATATTTTATTAAGAAAATATTTCGTGAGGTTTTGATTTTAAGGAAATATCGATTATCTTTCTGGAAAGCTTAGCTTCGAAGAAGATCTATTTTGTAGAATTTTAAAGCTTTAAAAAGATTTTATTTACACTCTGAATACTTTGGAAATCTCTTAAATTTTAAAAGTTCTCTTTGATTCTTTCAATTCACTTCAATTTCTATAAACTCACTTTTTTCTACTTAATTCAATTGAGTTTTTTTCAATTCATCCTCGGGATCAATTGGTAACATTTATAGTAGTTTTATAGTATTTATAGTAATAGGATTTGATATATTTTAACGTATTTTTTTTCAAATTCCAAGTTATTTTTTAAAGATTTAAACAATTTTAAGTGATTTCCATTAATTTTAATGATCTTAAGGGATTTTAATATTTTTATGGATTTCAAAGAATTTTTCACCAGAGATAAGTGACTTCATAGGGATTCGAAAATTTCAAGATTAAGAATTTTTATCCTACATCCTTTGCATTTATTCTGAATTCTTCTAGATTTTCACTCAGTTCTACAGAAGTCAATTAATTTTTCCACGTTTTTAAATTTTTTCAATTCACTTGATTGCTTTTTAAATTAAAGTTGATTTTTTATGAATTTCATCTAATTCTTCAGATTTCTTTTAAAGTTCTCTAAATTTACTCAAAATTTATTTTAATGAATAGTTAGACCTCTTCAGCACTTTTGCATCAAATTTTAGCAGCCTTATCGTAGCTTTCAGCCTAATTTGCATATATGTTTGTTCAAAGTATTTATAAGAATATTTTCGATTTGCCGGTGAGCGAATATATTGATCTCTGATGTAAGCAGAGTAAGTTGATTTACACACCATTTACAGACATTATAAACCTCATGTCCTAGATAGGTTATGCACACAAATATCGTTAAGCAAAATTCTAAATTACAAAAAGATATACAAATTTTTTAAAGTCATTCATTAACTGGCGCAGAGTTCTTGTTTTTATTGTAAAAATTAGTATTAAACATTAAAAATCGAATGTGCCCATTTTTCCATAACAATTACTTCACTTCAATTACCTGAAATATATTTAGTTGACCAATATGCACTGCTAATTAATAGGGCCCCACCTTTATTCAGGAAATATGATATAAGTTGACCTAATTTTTTTAAAAGCAGTGCCTGGTTGAAGAAGATGATTGATAATTTGAACAATTTTATCTCTTTCATAAAAAACGTCACATAGCAGCCCCTTTCTAACTCGTAGCCTGACTTAGATTGATAGCAGCGAAACAGTAAACAGTGGTACTGAATTTAGAATATACCGTCTTATAGAATAAAAGATACAGAAAATATTACTAAATCTCTGTAAACTTGTCTCATAATATTTCCCTAAGAGGAAAACGATATTACCAACATACGATTGTCTGCTTCAAAAAAAAAAATTAATCCGCTGTTTCTCTTTGTAGGTACGCTTCGTTCTCAGGAAAGGTGCCCTTCTCCCACAGAGAATCTTGTTCGTGAAAGGTCTTGGTCCCCTCCAGCCAGGCATCGTTCTTTAACCATACTTGGATTTGACCTTGAACAGCTTGAATTTATTCGGCTTATCCCGCGTACCAATCGGCACCGACGATTTGAAATTCGAAAATACACTTTTCCTGCTGATAAACCAATTAAATTGCGGGGACAGGGAAGCCACGAATTTAAGCCCATGCCAACCGACGAACAATATGTGCTGACAACTCCCACTGGTGATATCGTTGCAATGATGCAAACAAAATCAATTTTTCGTGGGATATATGATCATTATGGACGACGGGCAGGCATAAACATGGAAAGTGGCCACGTTTTTAAGTTGACCTCAGGATTAGTCAGCGAAGCACCAATAGGCAGGAGAAATAAAATTCAAGACAATTTTGAAGTGGTATGTTTAAGCCACGTGTGAGACAAAACTCTTCACATCATTATTTGAAAACTATATTATAGGGGAGACCACGCTACAGTAGAAACATGAGTAAATGTTAAAATATTCCACGGACTTCAACTGAATATATTTGCGATGATAAAAAAAAACATTATTATTGTAATCAGGTTATTATAACTATTCACTAAACTGTTTTAGTAGAAAGAATATTATGAAAGTAGTGCATCCTTGCCAGATTATAGGACCAAAGCTAAAAAATTAGAATAATCACATTATTTTTCTAATTTATTGGAAGTACTTTAAACGTTCTTGTATTTTTAAACTTCTATTTCGCTAGATTTGTCACATTCGCCAGTTGAATTAGCACGTTTTCAGTCCGGGAAAAATCTCAAGATATGAATTGCATCTAGAATATTTGGAACTTTATTAAGCAAAACTCAGTTAGCGCGAGCCTACGTCCAAGTAAGAGCTAATTCGTATGCTCGTTCACATTTAGAAAAATTTCCTAAAAATAAAGAGAAAAGTTGAAAACTGTTTAAGCATTATTCCGCATCATATTAAAGCTAAGTTATTTGCTAAAGGGTTCTGTTTGAAATGCTGATTATAAGGCCAAAGCTAAAAAGTTACTTTTTTATTATTTTAAATAAGATACACATTTATTTTGAGACATTTTTTCTAAAATCTTAGTGAAATATATTATGGACGATAAATTTTATTTAAGAAATAATTATCTACAGCGCACTTTACCATTTTTATAATAAAAAAGACTTTCAAATAGAATCATGATTTCGTATGCATCGTATACATTCGAAGAAACCTGTTTCTCGGATTATGGAAAACTACGCATCCTATCAATAAGTGATTGATAACAACTTTGCGGATCATTTTCGAATTCATATTTTTATTTACTTTTCTTTTTCTGTATTTTGCATTGTTTTGTATACTGTAAAAATTTGAATTTATGATTTTTTAAGAAAATTGAAAAAGTAGTTATGATAATCTCAGTTTAGGATACTAAAAGAGTATACCAAAGGCCAATCTAATAGATTAATTTTTCAAAAGTGATCGTCCTCTCAGAAAGACATACAGACATACATACATAGAGACATACAGACAGACACTTTCGTAAAAATTGGTTTTTTGGATTCAGGAGATGAGAAAACGTGGACATTTGAGAAAAACTGGAGGGGTACAATTTTGCACAAATCTAATAATACCTTCTCTGATGAAAATGTCAAAATTTTCATTTACTTTTGCTAGAGAATAGCGGTGGGAAAAAATGGTGAGAAATGCCACAAAACGCTTAAATTGATAATTACAAAAAAAAATTAAACAACCACAAGACAAAAAAATTTGTAATCTTTTGCTTGTTCTCGAAGGCGTACAAGTTCTCATTTATAATCTCCCAGTAAATCACTGTAATAAAATCATTTAAAAACTCCTAATAACGACCACACATAATAAAATAATTATGGATAATCAGAGAATGGCCAAAAAGACTAAAGTTTTTCAATTAAAAAAAAATTTCATATCTTTAAAAAAATGTCTTCAGTAATATAATAAATAAATATAGAGCTGGTCGTAATAACCCCAATAAAACCTCCTAAAAACGACCTTCAATTAAAAATAACTGAAATACGTAAAAAAACCTCTCGTTCTGTTTTCACGAAACAAAAGTTTTCAGAATGCAGCTAACGCCAATAATAATTAATGAAAATACAATTTTTTTCTAGGAAAGATGAAGCTAATATTCATTTAAAAACATAATGTAAATATTTAATAATAGCTTCATCTAGTCTAAAAAGACGTGACGAATTTCTATTATTCTGTGCTGATAATACTGATTTCTAGAAAATTTTATAACGTAACATCTGGTAAAATAATGCGTGTTGAAATGTAAAAAAAGTCATGGCCTTAAGGCACAGGTCATTTTTCAAGGTCATTCAATGTAAACTTGTCATTTATTACTAATATTCAGCCAATAAAGAAAAGATATGAAGAGAAAATCAATATAGAACCCATAAAGGCAAGAAATGAGAAGGACTCAGTCAATAGCCAGCCAATAAAGGAAAATCATGAGAAGGATATTTCCAATATGTAGCCAATTAAGGCAAGAAAAAAGTGAGATTTAGTCATTATCTAGTGAACGAAGGCAAGAAATGCGCGAGACTTAGTCAGTATCCAGGCAATGAAGGCAAGGTATGACCAGGATGTTATCAATATCTTGCAAATGAATGCAAGCGGGCTAGTGTGGTACACTTGTTTTGGCCGTTATTTTATTTTTTTTAATTGGCAATTGCTTGCTGCGTACACATTCACAATACTGCGCGGCAGAATGCTACATGTGATTTTGTAATTCTGTTTTATTTTCTCTTTTAACCATGTTACTTCATGGATGAGTAAACGTTAGACCCGCTACATTGTACAGTCAGTCTAATATTTTTTGTATAGTGTTAGTAGAGTGTGTATACTAACGCTATTTCTAATTAGGTTCTCGCATTCTATAATTGTAAATCTTTAATTCCAATGGCATTTAGAAATTTCTTACGGCGTTAAGTTTGTGATGGACGACTTGCTCCTCGTCTAATGACTCGAATCGACGGAGATGGGAATGCTGGCAAAAGAGAAATCGCTATTCACAGACGACATGGATTACAAAGACCGCTATTGGAAGGTACACATCTGGCAAAGATATGCTCTAATTGCAATTGATCGATTTGTAACGAAATCGCTGCTATGAAGAAGATATGTGGGATCCCCACATGTTTAAGACTGAATGTCTTAACGCAGACTACAATAATACACCAAGATTATTAGTCGAATGCAAAGTAAATGTTTTTATTTTATGCAATATTCACATCCCGGAAAACGTAAAACCATGTCCGCATTATTTAAATGATGAAAGTTTAATTCTGCAGCCACTTTTACAGGGCTTACGTTTTATTAACAGGCCATACGTAATACGAGGTCCACTGCTGCAAGCATTTTGGCAAGGACTTCGTAACTTAGCTTTAAGTGAGACTAGACCTGCTGAAAAGTACAGCATGTTTGACACTAAATTTGAATGTCTGTCTTGTAACCAAAGAACAGTTTCGAGAATTGTTCACTTTTTGTGATAGAATGCCCCGCAAAGGTGGTTACAATTATGTGGAAAAGAGAGATTTGCTAATGTTTTGATGTAAACTACGTCAAGCTCTATCGGATGTTTTTGCTCAAGGTCATGTTCCAATATCCATGTAGACAGTCAGTTAATGGAATCATCTCCACGGTCAGACAATCCTTAATGCAACGTTTTATACCTAAGAACATCGGATTTGACATAATTGTGAAAAAAGATTATATTGCCAGGCATGTTACTGATTTTGCTAATCAATTATATAATCCGGAACCACAAAATCCTCGAGTTATTGCGTGTATTGATGGCTCATGCTTTTACCCTCATAAGAGCAGCAACTTCAGGGCTCTGCGACAGTCATATTGTGTTCACAAAGGATGGCACTTAGTCAAACCTGTGTAACTAGTTGCACCTAATGGTTACATTCTCGACATTCAAGGACCTTAATTGTCTGACAGCCGTAATAATGATGCTGCTATATTACCACATGAATTCGCAATAGACGCTGACAGAATGAAAAGGTGGTTCCAAGAAGACAATATTATCATTGTTGATACGGGATACCGAGATGCTACTAATCTTTTGGCGCGTTTATATATTATTTGGAAAATGCCAGCTCTTCTTCCACGACATCAGCATCAACTCACAACAGAAGATGCTAACGAATCGCGTCTAGTGACAAAGTCTAGATGGATCGACGAAGCTAGGAAGGGACACATCAAATTAATTTTAAAATTCTTTCAGCAAGTAGAACAGATACAACACGTTCCTAACCTAGGCGATTTTTGTCGGATAGTTGGAGCAATAATTAACACATACCATCCATTAATTTTAATGGAAGGAGCTGATGCCGAAGTAGCCAATGAATTACTTGAAAAATTTTGGCTAAGTCTT
>JAAAKG020000012.1:0-17659 GCA_010014905.2 Druon quercuslanigerum
TTGCAAATTTACACGAATATTAATTATTTAAACAATTTAAATTGTAAAATTAGGAGTTTTTATTTTTTTCTACGATGGTCATAAGTACAACCTCAGGATTTCGCCAGGAACGGGTGCTAATCTGAAAAACTGCACCTGATCCCGGCAAAAGTCATGGGCACCCTGAGGACACGGAGCATATTGTTTACACGCAGTGATGCTTTTCAGGCTATTCATCAGTGAAAGCTTGGCTCCTCCAGGAGCGCCGATGGTTTTTTGACGGGAAATGCTTCACTGAGTGCTTTGGGGATTGCGTTGTGCCTCCCCGGTTCATAGATGACTTCAGGGTGGTAGTCTGTTAATTTCTGTATAAGACGAAATAGGCGTAACGGCATATTGTCATGTCTGTATTCAGAAGTCGCTTAATTGGTTGGTGGTCGGTGTAAACCTTGAATTTCTGTCCGTATAAGGGGTGTCCATATTGCTTTATGCTGGCGAAACTCACTGGGTGTTCTTTGCCATTCTCGTCCAGTTGGCTAAGTACAACCCTCAGTCTTTGTTTGATGAGTCAGTACATAAAAAGAAGGGTTTTTCAGGTTTGGATGTTACAGAATTGAATAGGAGGTCAGTAGGTTATTTTAGTTTGTTGGAAGCCTCTTCTCATTCTTTTGTCCAGGCCAAGTGAGTTCCAGGACTTTATCCACATTCTTGTTCAGGGGTCTTACTCCTTTTGGCCCTACCGAGTGTTAGGTAATCGAGTTCCTTCTCTAAGTATTTGCACTTATCGGGTTGCAGTACTAGTTTCGTTTCTCGGAGACCTTTAAATACTTTCCTTAGTTTTCTCTAGGTGTTCTTCCTCGGGGTTTCCCATTAAAATCAAATCATCTAGGTAAATAAAACAGATTTTACCTATGAAACCCTGTAATTTGAAGTTGACCATTCGTTGGTAGGGTGCAGGTGCGTTTATTAGCCCCATTGGCATACGTAATCATTCCCAATGCCCCTCGTGGAAGCTTAACGCCGTTTTCTATATGTCCTCTTTTGCCATGGCCGCTTGGTAAAATCCATTATCTATGTCGAAGGAGCTCATGAACTTTGCTGTTTCCAGCATACATAATATTTCCTCTATTGAGGGCAGTGAATAATTGTCTTGGACAGAGTGTTTGTTTAATTTCCGAAAATACAACACCATTATTCATTTTTGCTTTCCACTGATGTCCATTTTCTTTTTCACCATCCATACATTTGCTTGATATGGTGAGAAAGATGGTCGTATTAGGCCATTCTCCTCGTATTCCTGTATTTGTTTTTCAATTTCTGGTTGTAGAAGGATTGGGTAATTGTAGAGTGGTACGTTGATAGGTTTTTTGGTGTTTTTATTTTTATTTGTTTTACATCTGACAACGTAGTCATTGAATCGTTCGAGAGGTAGAAAATGTCGTTAAATTCAATTAATAAGTCCTGCATTTCATTCCTTAGTTTACTGTTGAGATGGGATAAAGAGCTTTTACCCAGCAGTTCGTTTACACGCTCATTGTTTATTAGGTTCTGCGTGACTGAATAGATTTGAATCGATTTAATGCTTTCACGATGATTTATTATGATAAAAAGAGATATTTCGCGTTTGAATCGTGTATAAAACTACGAGTTTTGCCGAAGTTTCGTGAACATTGCAGTTCACTTCTTCAGGGCTGACCTGAAATTGAGGTATCAGGTTATGTTGTTCTTATGTATATTCTCTACGATGCCTGTGATTGGCCAGAGTGCCCCACCATGGAGACAGGACGCACCTGATTGGCCAATCAAGTCTTATTTTAAAAAATCGGGGAAGACGGAAAGCCAAATCGGATTGGTATTATAACCGTTGTCTCTATTGATGTTATTAGGGTGATTCAAGATTTCGATTGCTTTTCTATGTTTTCTTGAATAAATATTGTGTGTTTTTGCTATGACGGTTGTTTTATCGAATAAAATGTTATGTCCTGTTTCGATATGATGTTCAGCTAGTGCCGATTGCGTGCAATCTTTTAGTCTGACTTTACTCTCATGTTCCTTTATACGTTGGCTCACCGTTCTCCCGGTTTCACCAATATAGACTTTGCCACAAGTTGTCCTATTTTCGCAAGTGGTTTAAATATGGTTTGTATGTTGTATTTGTTGAGAATTCTTCCTATTTGTTCTGTGACACCTTGGATGTAAGGTAGGACGGTGGTCATTTTTCTCTCTCTTTCTTTATTAGGTTGTTTTGAATTGTTTTCTTGGGTGTATTTTTTTATTGCTTTATCAATTTGTTTGATTGTGTCATCGTTCTGTATTGGGATTTGTTTAACGTTTTGTAATTCCTTTTGTAAATTACCTTTATCTGTTATGGAGACAGCTCTGTATACAAGGGAGTTGATAACCGATTGTTGTTGATATGGGTAATGGTGAGACAAAGCATGCAGGTATCTGCTTGTATGGTTAAGTTTTCTGTAAACTTCATGTCCTAATGTATTATCCGATTTTTTGTATACTAGTCGTCCAAGAAAGGCAATTTTCCGTTTTGTGCAATTTCCACGGTGAATTGGATATTAGAATGTAATTGATTGATGAAATCGAAAAACTTATTTAGTTCATTTAGTTCATTTCGCCAGATGACAAAAGTGTCGTCTATGTAACGGAACCAAAATTCCGTTTTAAGCTTGGATTGATGGAAGATTTTGATTACTACATGTTCCATAAAGATGTTGGCTATTACAGGTGAGATTGGAGATCCCATTGCTGCTTCTGAGGTTTGTTCATAGAATTGGTTGTTGAAAGAGAAGTAAGAATTATTGAGACAGTGCTCTATCTAAAGGTATCAGCTCGGAGGGAAAGTTTGCAAAAGATTTAATAATATCAATTGTAACAGAGATTGGTACTTTGGTAAAGAGAGATGTTACGTCGAAACTCACTATGATGTCTTAGGGTTGAATTTGAATCTTCTGTATCTTTTTGAGAAAGTCAAAAGAGTTTATTGGCGAGAAAGCGGGCTAGCTTGTAAGTAGGTGAGTTTATTGCGCTGACGATGAGCCTGAGTGCAAAGTTGTTCTTTTGGACATTTGGGAGTCCGTAAAGTCTTGGAGAGAAGGGATTGGTAGGTATTAATTTATATATTGTTTCTCTGTCATTTCACAGGCATCGTAGAGAGTATACATAAGAACAACATAACCTGATACCTCAGTTTCAGCTCAGCCCTGAAGAAGTGAACTGCAATGTTCACGAAACGTCGGCAAAATTCGTAGTTTTGTACAAGATTTAAACCCGAAATATCTCTTTTATCGTAATAAATCATCGTGAAAGCATTAAATCTATTATCAAAGAACCTTACCAGAAGAGTTTCCTTACTAAAATTAACACTTTTAGTAAGCTCAGGACTTCTCACGATAAGCTACGAACATCTTTAGCTTCTTTAAAATGGTGCAGGGACAACAAAATCGCCCCGAAATTCTTACAAGTGAAAAATAGTTTAGGAACATCGAAATCCAAATTAATTTTATATAAAACAAGTTTTCTTCTCTTAAAAGAAAGAATACAACACACCAAATTTCTCTTACACACGACCTCCAAAAAACAATTAAAACTCCATCTTTTCCTATCAAATAATCTCAGATTTGACATTTGGTCTACATTGGATTGCATATCCTTTGACCAATCCCAACGGATTGCAGATCTTCAAACACAAAACAAAAAATAAAATTTGACAAATTACTTCCAGTAAGGCAAACACCACTAACTAACACAATAAAAATCATCTCTGACCATCCTCTTAGTAACGAAATGATTTCAATTATATCTAAAGGACACAATTTTGCAGTAGCTCCCTCCAAAATTCCTAAAGAAGAAATACTTATACGACGTAGGACGGCCAACATTTTACGCCAAGCCCGAATAACCTCCTCAAACTTAACAAAACAATAAAAAACGGCAGTTAAAGTACTGAATCGGAATAAAGAAATTATAATATTGCCTGCAGATAAAGCAAACACCACAGTAATATTGAATACAGAAAACTATAACAATAAAATCATGGAACTTCTAACTGAAAATACATACAAAAACTTAAAAGGGACCCCACAAAAACTTTAAACAGTAAAACAAAAACCCTTCTAAAAACACTAAACTTTACAGAGCAACGAAATCTAAATTAATACCTACTAATCCCATCTCTCCAAGACTTAACGGACTCCCAAAAATCCGGAAGAACAACATTCCACTCAGGCCGATCGTCAGCGCAATAAACTCACCTACTTACAAGCTAGCACGCTTCCTCGCCAATAAACTAAATCCTTACACAGGAAACTCTGTTACTCACATCCAAAACTCTTTTGACTTTATCAAAAACGTACAGCAGATTCGCATTCAACCCCAAGAAATCATAGTGAGTTTCGAAGTAACATCTCTCTTTACAAAAGTACCAATCTCTGTTACAATTGATATTATTAAATCTTCTGCAAACTTTCCCTCCGAGCTCATACCTTTAGATAGAGCACTGTCTCAATAATACTTATTTCTCTTTTAATAACCAATTCTATGAACAATGCTTAGGAGCAGCAATGGGATCTTCAATCTCACCTGTACTAGCCAACATCTTTATCGAACATGTAGTAATCAAAATCTTCCATCAATCCAAGCTTAAAACGGAATTTTGGTTCCGTTACATAGACGACACTTTTATCATCTGGCGATATGAACTCAATAAACTAAATAAGTTTTTCCATTTCATCAATCAATTACATTCTAGTATCCAATTCACCGTGGAAATGGAAGAAAACGGAAAATTGCCCTTCTTGGACGTACTAGTTCACAAAAAATCGGATAATACATTAGGACATGAAGCTTACAGAAAACCCACCCATACAAACAGTTACCTGCATGCCTCCTCTCACCATCACCCATCTCAAAAACAATCGGTTATCAACTCCCTTGTATACAGAGCTGTTTCCATAACAGATAAAGGTAATTTACAAATGGAATTACAAAACGTTAAACAAATCCTAATACAGAACGATTAGACAATCAAACAAATTGATAAGGCAATAAGAAAATACACCCAAGAAAACAATTCAAAACAACCTAATAAAGAAAGAGAGAGAGAAAAACGACCACCGTCCTAGCCTACATACAAGGTGTCACAGAACAAATAGGAAGAATTCTCAACAAACACAACATACAAACCATATTTAAACAACCTGCGAAAATAGGACAACTTCCAAACAACCCTAAAGACAAAAATGCACCTCTCAATGATCCAGGAGTATATAAAATACCTTGTTCTTGTGGCAAAGTCCATATTGGAGAAACCGGGAGAGCGATGAGCCAACGTATAAAGGAACATGAGAGTAAAGTCAGGCTAAAACATTTCACGCAATCAGCACAAGTCCAATCAGTCTAAGTTATCGGTAGTAAAATTTATTTTGGCTTGATTTGCCTTCAACCAATCTCGACCTAGGATCCCGTCAAATTTTGTCGGAAAGTTGTTTCACACCATATGGAATCTGTGTTTCTGCCCTTTCATGGTGGTAAGTATAGATGGTGTACCCCATCGACTATCTCGAACTTTTTCCTTATTTTTGCGGGTATTTTCTCTGGATGACAAGTTTTTTCTGATAGGCATTGCGCCTTCATAAAGGAGTCCGGGCTTTCTGAGTCTACCAGTGCTTTTATGAAATTCTCTACGCGTTCGTTTAACATTTGACATATTTGATCTCTCTCGCATATCAAATGAGACAGAGATTTTCTTTTTGACCTGAATTCTATTGTGAGGGCTTCTCCTAAAGTCTTTAGCGTTATTGGGGGCTAGATTCTCATTACGACGCATTGTGTGTCTCCTTTTAACTTTCGTGACCGAATACCCCTTAGTGCTTCATTAACTAGCGTACATTTCGTCTCATCTGTGGCCATTGCGTAGATATCATCCACTAATTCACGAACATCGTCTTTGAAAGCCTCCACTTCTTCTCATCCGTTGAACTCACATAAATTGTGAAGCAGTGCTTCGATCATTTTTCTGTCATCGGGACTCAGTGTACATAGGATTTCTGGCGCCGGTGCAGTGGCTAGCGACATTGGTTCTGTGTTCTATTTTAGCCTTGATAGGTGGTCCTGTTGGACAAAAACTTTTTCATGTCCCTGAAAATCTTTAGTTGTATGATCTTTACCTGATGTTTGTGGGTAAAATAGCTGTTCTCGCCGGTTGTTTCGAAAAGCCTAATGTTGACTTCCGAAATATTATGCTGAGATTCAGCTCCACTATCACTGGTCGAAGATTTGCTTTTTATGCTTTTTCCTTGGCGATAATGGAACATTGAACACTTATACAGTCCACTTTACATATATTCGAGACACCTTGTTTGTTTAATAATATGCAACTGTTGTCGGGTACACTTGTTATATCAATATGCACCTGTCGGGTACACTTGTTATATTGATATGCACCTGTTGTTGGGTACACTGGTTATATTCACTGGATTAATGCTTTGCGTGCGTTCACAGAATGTGAAAATGGGGTCTTGCGCTTTGTTTGACCACTTGTGTACTACCTTATACTTGGGTCTACTCTTTATATTCACTTTTATGAGATAAACGATGGTCGTCAATTTTTCTGATCCAACGGATCTTGTGGAAAACCTTTCTTGGAGAGAATCATCGGATGTTAAAGGTTTCTCTGCTGATTAATTATACCTTTCGGGCGAGCGGTGTTTGCCGCTACTACGAGTTTATGATGTTTCTCGGGTTCCTGACGTGTCCAATGCTGAAGGTCTCATCAGCGTTGCTAATTGGCTGGTCTTGTCACAGTCACCAATTATGTGAACTGGAAATATTGCTTTTTAGTTTTTTAAAAAGAGTCAATTTTGCTCCAGGTAAAGGATAACAGGTTTAGAGACTTTGGAGTATGTTCATTAGATAATTTGATATAATTTGAACAGTTCTTCCGCGTCAAGTGCGTATAAGAGAATGCTCCCGAGCCAGGAGGCCAGTCGGGTTTTATACAGAGTGATTAAACATTCTTTAGTATCATTGATGGCCCTATTCATACAATCATCAAAAATCTAAATATAAACTCAAACAATCTTATCTAAATAAATAATTGTTTAACTGTTATATACTTACAAATTAAATAATTTTACCTCACAAGAAAAAGTTTGTCAAACAAAAAATACGCAGTTTAGGATTACGGGACTGTTATAATAGCAAAAGCCTACGATTCGTCATTTCCGAAGGAACAATCATCGTCAGACAGACAATTCCCTTGACCCTTCGAATGCCGCTTCAGTTTTTGTATGAACTTTTTCAAATTACGGCATCGTTGCTTAGTTGTTCAATTGTTATTTGTACACAAAAATGAAACAAACACACTACCCTGCAACTGTTCTTATCATTTTTAACCAATTTCTATTTGTTTGAACAATCTTAAGTTCATTTATGCTAAAAATTTATGTCATTGTTTTAATAATAATTATTGTTTACTTTCAAATTTCCTTTCAATTGAGTATGAAATCTCTTGTAGCATACTAATAAAAAAATCATCAAAGTCATAATAACATGTAAATTATAGAAGTAAATTTGTTATTGTATTCTTCATATTTTTGCTGTCTTTATCATGACTCAATTTAATTTAAATTTGAAAGAAAACAATAGATAGTTATATGACGGGCGGGAAGCCCATGTGGAGCTCTCCTGGCGCTCAAGCTATAAAGCGTATTGTGCCACATCCTTAAACAGTAATTAACCTGTAGTTGACCCCAGACCTCTTGATGAAGCCCAGTATGTCAACCACCGAAAGCAGTGAAACTTCTTTAGGTCATCTCCACTCTGTCGACAGGTTATGTCCCATCTTGTGCCTATGGTAGTTCAATTGGTTAACCCAGTGAGCATCTGAACTACTGTCCTTACGTCTTTCTTTGGCAAACGCAGGAATTCCTTCGCTCTGTCTATTCTGTACGTATAGCCCAGGATGGACTTCGCCTGTCGGCAACCCTGGGCTTGCCCCCAGTATTCCCGATGCTTTGTGCGGGACGTGAAGAGGCTCACTGCATCTTACTGCAGTAAGAATGTTGGTTCCGGTCCTATGTATTCACTTGCCGCACCGCATCTTGCTAGCTGGTCCGCTTTCTCGTTGCCCTTGATCCATTTGTGGCCAGGGAGGCATATGAGAGCCACTTTGATTTTTTCTGCAAGTTGTTTCAGTGCCTTTTTGAATTTCCAAACCAGTTCTGATGCTGTATCTGTTTTTCCTACTGAAGTTAGTGTCTCTAGGCTGTCCGCACAGATCGTAATCTGTCTTCCTGCAGCGTTCTCTTCTAATAATGTTTCAGCACAACGAAGGACGGCAAGAACCCTAGCCTGAAAGACAGTAGCATCTTTCCCAAGCGGGACCACTACTTTTCTCCTCTTCGCACTATCAAAGATTCCTGCCCCTGAACCTCCGTCTCCCCTGGAACCATCCGTATACCAGATTTCCCCTGGGAAGAGTGGGTTCCCATTTTTTTCCACGCATCCCTGCTTGAAACGCAGTCGCGAAAAATCCTGAAAAAGTTGAAGCGTTTTGTTATTCTCTCCTGCCTTATCTCAAAAATCGGCAGTGAGCTGATGTCACTCGGGAGCCTAGTGTGTCTAGTCTCCCGAGTCCATCTGTTTACTCTCATCAGGCGGCACATCGCGCGAGCCGCTTTTGCAGTTATCGCGAGATGTCAGGGTTCTTTACAGAGCATGAAGGCCATCGCTACTGTGGGCGTAGTCCTCATTGCTCCTGTCAAACCCCTTAACGCTAGAGTTTGTAGTCGTCGCAGCCTGTCCTGCATCGTCCTAAGTTCTGCCCGTGGCGACCCGACCATTGCCGCATGCAGGAGCCTCGGTTTAAGGACCCCGGAGTAGAGCCATGCAAGAATTTTAGGCCCTATTCCCCACGCCAATCCAAAAGCTCTCCTACACATCCAAAAAGTCATGAGAAATTTCCTGCATTGTGTGTCCAAGTGATTTGCCCCGTTCAGTTTGGTATCTAGGACTACTCCAAATATCTGACCGAGTCTGAAAACGTCAGCCTCCCACCACAAAAAACATAATGTCAACTTTCGGCATCTTGTAATTCCTCGTGAAGATGAGCATACTGGTCTTTCCCGGATTTACCTAGAGCCCTGAGCTATCACACCAGAGCTCCACGATTCTCAGCGCCGACCTTGTAAGGCCCATCAAAGTTTCCAGAAAAGCCCCACTAACTAGGATTAGAAAGCCATGCGCATATCCCTGAGTATAATACCCCTCTTTATTAAGCCTAAGAAGGAGGTCATCCACTACTATGTACCACAGGAGGGCCGACAGGACACACCCCTGTGGACACCCCCGCGGCGCTACTACTTTAACAAGGCTTTCACACCATCTGGTTTCGAGTCTTCTTCGGTGTAGTATGCTACCTATCCACCTTATCAGCTGGCTTGGCAGACCACACCTCACACTCTCGACAGATGACCTATGGAGGAGAATACTAAAGGCACCCTCTGTATCCAGGAACGTACCCACAGCATACCCCTAAACTCCAACTGCTGGTACATTTTTGCTACAACAGAAAGGAGTGCCGTTTATACCGAGCAGCCTGCTTGAAAAGCATACTGCCCTCTGTACATCGTTGAGATCAAAAGTTCCTTAACCTCTATCGATTCTTGCCTTAAATAACTTCGACAGTGGAGGAATGACAAATTCCAGGCCTTTTTGTAAAAGCGCTGGGCAGATGCCATCCGCCTCTGGTGATTTAAAGGGGCAGAAGGACCCTTAGGCCCATTCCACCTTGTTGCTGTCTACAACCTTTGAGGCGAAATTCTAATCAGCCCTCTTCAACTCTTGACCCCAGTCTTCCTCCTCTAGGTCGGTTTGGATTCGCTAAAAACCCGGGAAGTGGACTTTCATCAGGTGATTCCGCGTTGCTTCTTCTTCTTCGGCAAATTCGTCATTTTCGAGCCTTATTAGCCCAAGGCTAATAAGTTTAGACTTTCTGATATTTTTATTGTATTCACACTGGGCCGTCTTATAGATGTCCCAGTCTGAAGGTAATTGGGCTCTATTTGCCCTATTGCACAATGCTCTGTCTTTTTGCGGAGTTTCTCCAGGTGCGTATTTCACCATTATGCTCCTTTCCTAGACTTAACTGTGCTTATATGGCAATTGTTCTCATACCATGTAGTCAGAGCTCTTTGCAGCAAGTCCGCGGCGTGCTCTAACTAATCAACGCAATCATAATTTTTGGCAAATTTGTGGGAGTATCACCTCGATTCAGAATCTCTATGTCAGTACCCGCTAGATATTCGATTATATCTCTTCCTCTCTCATTGATATTTGTCCTCCCCCACACCGCATGGCTGAATTAAATAATAATAATTGTATGCCTTCTATTATATATACTTTATATATATATATACACTTTAGAATCAAACCGAAGGGCCTATGACAAAGGCACCGAACGCGTCCTCGGGTTGCGGATAGAGAGTCCCTGTACCACGGGTCTCTGCTGAATATGGTTATAAAAAAGTAATAGGCAGTTGAGGACAATTGTCCAAGGGTCGTCCCGAAGGAATTAATCCCCAAGCGGAGGTGTGAAAACCGTGCCGAAAGAAGAATAAAAATTGGGTGAGGAGTCTAGAACGGTGACTCGGCTCTACTCGGATGGACAAACCCCTTTCCCTAGCTTCTCGTGGGACCAACAATGATAACACCAAAAATAGTTGTAGGAAGTACGGTTTCAAGCAATAGAACGCTCAGGGCTCTCCACAATGGGTCGGTCAACAATGCAGACCACTCTAGAGCTGGGGAAGCCAATGAAGATGGAGTCGGTATGATGAATCGGCGGAATCTTAGAGCTTTCAGGTGGATTGAGCGACAAAATCACGACATGCGAGAATGCTACTTGGCGAGTGTAACCCCTGAACGAGATAAATACATAGCACGACTGCATGCTCTGTGGTGCGAGAAACACCCAGAGCTATCGCACTTTTCGCATCAACTTCTGCGGAATGATACCGAAGTACTCCAAAAAAGGGGTTATGTAAGCGGAGTGCCTACTCTACCACAGCTAGAACAAACAGGCAACAGAGAAGAGGCGAAACTAAGACCAAATGCGGGCAGGCATCCGATAGAGGACGAGCGATGCTTTATGGCCCGGAGAAACATCAACATCCAGGTTTCTCCAAAGCCTAAAGATCTGGCTGAAATGGATAAAGAGCTTCGTGGATAACTTGCCGAAGAATCCAAACTCTGGACTATCAATTAGTGTGTGCATAATGCAGCGAGAGCTTTGGCCGACGCGAACCGTAAAACAAAACCAACGGTTGAACATAAGACCAAAAGAGGAATTCATAAACTCGAAATAAAGACAGACTGGGCAAGACAGTACGCGTCCCGCATTTAGTGTGGGATTAACTATATAACATCTGGCAGGTATTTTACCGCCAAGGTTTGAAAGTTCGCGCGTGAACTCCAGATCCGTTAGCACAATGAACAAGTCAAAGCTGCTGGCCATCAGGCAGCATATTGTTGAGAGAATACGAATAATACCTGATCAGATTTATCTGCTAGTAGAGGGAAACTCGATGATTATGCTCCTGTCTTCAGGAGGGAAAACGGCTGATTATGCTCCTGTTTTTATATTATGCTCTTTTTTGAATAGTTATGTCATCCTCTCCTTCTTTCACAGCGAGAGGGAGAGAGAGATAAAAGCATATGCGCATGTTTTAAAAAAATGTGCTGACCAACTAATACATTTCATTCAGAAAAAACGATTTTTGTCATGACGGATAGTCAAATTGTCCATTAAAATTTATTGGTAACAGGAGTAATGCGTAAAAATAATTAAATGTAAAATTAATAAAAATAATAATATTAATTAATTTAAAAAATTAATAAAAATTAATAAAATTAATGAAGTAATATAATAATTAGGAGTGATACGTAAAAATGTTGTTTTTGGATTTTTGGGTCATATTTGGGGCATCGCGAGGGGTAAGAGGATGTTAAAAATACAAGTTATTGATATAGTTGTATTCCGTAGACACTCTTCTTCATTCCCCGAGAAATTTGGCAACTTTCGATCAAACCCTGAAGTATAATCAGTCTAATTTTTCAAAAATCCAAAATTTCTTCATTGTTATTCTATTGGATATGCAAGTGCTTGGTGGCAAGTATTAATATTCAAATTTCAAAAATAAAAAACTCGGATTTTATATCGCCAGAAAATGTTTTCCAATAATAAGTAGAAAATTCGATTGTAAGAAAAAAGAATTCTCCTGCTATCTTGTTAATTTTTAACCTTTTTTTAATTTCTAGGAGAATATGAAAGAAGACGAGGAACGAAAGTATAGAACAAAATCAAATAAGAAATATATCAATTAAGCTAGAAGTTATAGAGGTTTAAAGAAAAAAATCGGGGTTTTTGAAAAACAAATCACAACATTCAAAAACGCCTAATTTCACTCATAAAATTGGCGCAATTGCAGTTAAAGGGGTTTAATTTTATTGTTACTTTTGCTACTACGACGTATTAAATATGGGAATGTCACGATATTGAAACGGCAAATGATCATATTTCAGTTTGCCGTTTAGCTGCTTTTAAACATCCATATGGCCAGAAACACCCCTTTGACAGGTCAAAAAAAACACCCGCACACAAAAAAAGTGTTCTGTACGAAAATCCAGACCCAGCTATCTCTATGTATTTTGTCGCGCTGAATCCGAATTCGAAGTCTGTTAGTCGCGTACACCCCTAAATTTTTTCCTAAATTGGAAAAAATGACGGGAAATTGCGAAAAACAACTGATCTAGACATAAGAAATTGTAGACAAATTTTCTCGGATCTGCAAAAAATATATTTTTTATGTAATTTGATCCGATGAAGCCAAATCTGCCGTCCGATAGTTCGTATACCCTTACAATTTTTCTCAAAGTGGTGTAATATGGCGGAAAATTGAACAAAATCACTAAGAACGCTTTTAATGAGTATAAGGATTATTATAAAAAGTTACTCTGACCTGAACCTAACCAATTTTATGCTAATTGAAAACAGATTTTATAAAAATCGTTTAAAAAAATTTCCAAAAATGGTCAAAGAGAGCAAAAAAATGTAATAAGTGTCATTCAAGAGGTTTGACCACGCAGTATCTTCCTTGTATACAAAACAAAGTTGCTTTCGCTTATATGTTTTTTCTTATTTTTATTTTCTTTTACTAGTTTAGTAACTGTTGATGCCTTTACTCCTTTTTTCTCTAGGAACGAACTCTTTTTTCTTCAAATGACCTATGCAACGGGTTTCTTTTTCTCTTTTTTTATTTGTTTTAATGTCTCTCTTAAGCGTCCAGCAAAAATCTAACATCATACTGCCATTCCATCTTCCTTGGTATCGATTCTCCATTGCACTTATATCTTGATGAAATCGTTCTCCTTCTTCTTCACTGACCTCTCCTAGATTAAGAGGAAAGTAGTCGAAATGAAAATGTAAGAAATGCATTTTATAACTCATCAAGCAACCCAAGTTTTTGAAATGTTCCAACATTTCTTCGTATTCCTCACTCATTTTATTTCCTCAAAAATTTTTGACGAACAGTTTTAAAGCTTTGCCATTCAGCACTCAGCTTTTAATTTAGCATCACTTATTGCGGGAAACTTTTCTCCTTAATACTGGAAACAATCGCTATCTTTATCCAGAGCTTTAGCGAACTGTTTCATAAGGCCAAGTTTGATATGAAATGGTGGTAGCAGATAGTTTGATGGGTCAATCAATGGCGTACGTATAATGTTCTTCGATCCTGGTTCGAAATCTGTCCTAGCTGGCCACACTTTTTTAACGTAGTGATTTAGCCTGTCTCTACTATCCCATAAACATAAGAAGCAGGGATTTTCTGTAAACCCTGATTGTTGTTCTGAGATTATGGTTGCAATTTTAAGATCACCACAAATTTTCCATTAATGTTCCGAGTACTTTATTTTTTCCAATACTATTTCTAAATTTTCATAATTTTCTTTCAGCTTAGTCGAGTGAGCTATGGAAATAGATGCAAATTTGTTTGCGTTACGAAGTAGAACAGCTTTCAGACTTCGTTTCGACAAATCAATGAAAAGTATCCATTCCTCGTCTTTATACGTATTCGTAAAAAATCCCTAAATTCTTTTTCTCTATCTCGATAAAGAGAAGCTGTTGTTCCTTTTGCCAACAAGTTTTTATTTTTAAGAACTGACGCAAGATATTCAGCTCCATCTACAGGTAATCCTAAATTTTAAATGACATCACTTAAGTCTTCTTGATTAAAAGTTTCAAAAGCCTTTCTTTTACCAGCTAGCAAGTATTCTTCGTCTAATTATTCTTCATCAGATTCTTCTTCATCCTCGGAACTTTCTTTTTCGCAGGACTCATCAACTTGCATTTCTTCTACTTCGCCTGAGTGTTCCACATCCATGGGTGCGGTGGTGACAGTTTCAACCTGGACTTCTATTTTTTTTTTCTTTAGATTTAGAAGCCGTGTTAAAACCTGTGGTGTTGGTCATAAAAAATAGCAGTAATTTTGAAATGTTGGAGAAGACCATATCATTGGTTTTGTAAATTTCAAGTTTCTTTTTATTTCATCTCTTTCCTAGCGTGTTATAATTGCATTGCATCTACCACAAACTTTTTGTAGCACCCAGTTTACATTTTTATTGGCTTCTTGAATACCAAAGCATTTACTGTAAATCAACTTAAACTTTTCAGATAAAGATCTCTGGTTTTTTACTAACACATATTCTCCACAAACAAAACAAAATGAATCAGGACTTTTATTACATTCATGTGAATGATTTCATGTAGCATTACACTCTACAGAGGCCAAGTTACCCATCAATATAAAGCTGCGGTCGCGTGATGACGACGCTTGCGGGCCCGCTTTCTCACCCTGACCAGACGCCGATACTGGGGTTCCGAATCCCTGCATCGTAAGACACTTATCACTTGTGCCTGCCATGACGGCATGAAAGACGTTAACCCAGGGCTCAGCCAGGCTGTTCTGTTGCCTACCGCCACCGCGTGGAGGTCCCTGGTTATAGACACAAGCAATCGGTCTTGCTTTTGTGCAGAATAAATTAATGAAATACTGAAGATATATCCTCTGGATAGGAAAGTCCCGAGGCTTCTTCTTATCGAGATAGAGAAGAAGAATTTAGGGAATATTTTAGGAACGATGAGGAGAATTCTTTGGTATGTTGTACAGATTTTAGAGGTTTAGTCGATGCAATAAAACCGAATACGTATAAAGACGAGGAATGGATACTTTTCATTGATTCGTTAAAACGAAGTCTGAAAACTATTCTACTTCATATTGGAAACAAATTTGCATCTATTCCCATAGCTTACCCGACTAAGCTGAAAGAAACTTATAAAAATTTAGAGATGGTATTTTTAAAAAAGTACTCGGCACATCAATGGAAAATTTGTGGTGATCATGAAATGGAAACCACGATCTTAGGACAACAATAAAGTTGATTGACCATTCATTGACCTATAACGGAAGCAAATTCGAGTTATTAAGATACTCCGACTCAGATTATGCCGAACATGTTGTAACGCGGAGATCCACTACCGGGTATGTGTTTATGTTAGCAAGAGGACCAATTACGTGGTTATGCCAGAGACAGAAACTAGTAACTCTAAGTACCACTGAGGCGGAATATGTTGCTGCAGCCTCATCCACCAAAGAAGCAGTGTGTCTTCGTAAGCTATTAAATGACATTGGATTTCAAACTGATGGTGCATCTACTTTATTCATAGCTAATCAGAACGCTATTAAACTCATCAAAAATCCAGAATTCCATAAACTTACCAAGCATACGGACGTCCGGTACCATTTCATCCGTGAAAAAGTTGAATCTTGCGAGCTAAAAGTCGAATATGTTCCATCAAATTTGCATATTGGGGTTCTCTTCATTGCTTTTATTCTTTTAAAGAACTATTTTCTTAATTCGTATGTTAAATATATTCCGATATATGTTGATAGAAATTTGTTATCGGCAAAGTATTTTAACTTTTAAAACTCGTTTATCTTGTGCTCGGATTCAGGGGATCTCGAAACGTGGAGATTTTAAGAAATCCGCGAGTTTGTTTACACATAAAAACAATGGCTTCTCATTATGATGAGAATGTAAAAATAAATTTAAAATAATTGGGAATAATAATAAAAACAATAAAAATGATCCTAGATCGAACAAATTCATCTTTAAACGATCAGATGCAAAAAAACAGAAAAAGAATCTATTCTTATTGAACATGATTTAAATGAAAATCATGAAGAGGATGCCTCTGTATCAATTTTTTCTATTATTATGTTCTCGTAAAAACTAGACTCTGATGATAGAGGTAATATTATCATTAATTTTCATTACATGAGATTGTTTTATCTAGAATTTTAAAATGCGGTTCTTGTGTAATTTATATTTAAATATAAATTATATTATATAATTTATATATAAATGTTTAATGCATAGGTGGCATCAATTCAAAAGATCTCGGAATTGAAAAAAAGATGCTGACAACTGACGTTTCAATCTTCAGTAAATATCCATCATTATTAAATCCGGAATTCGCGGACAACAACGTGAGAAATCTACCTCCTTAAAAATTTGACTCATTAGATTTTTCTAATGCAAAGAGAGAATATGGGCCTCGATCACAGTCTGCTAATAGCTCATTATTTTAGAAAAAAGTACCAAATGGATAGACTGCACTTTAAGAATAACTATTATATATAAATTCATTAGGATCTGTAATATATCAAAAGACGAAGTAATTAAAATCTCGAAAATGTAAAAATCTGGCTTTAAGATCAACCTTGCTGGGTGGATTAGATACTACTTTGGAGAAAAGCTACGAAGAAGAGCATCAGTATTGGAAAAAAATCCTTCAGCGAACTTTTAGCGTAATTAAATTTCTAGGTACTTATGGGTTAGCCTTCAGAGGAGGTAATGAAACTTTCGGTCCAGAGCACAACGTAAATTATTTAAGCATATTAGAACTCATCGCGGGATACGATTCACTTTTAAAAGATCATATTAAGAGCTTCGGTAATAAAGACACATGAATTAAATCTATCGTATTTTTCTAAGAGCAATTGCAATGAATTTATTTAATTAATTTATGATCGTGTTCTAGATAAAATAGTTCCATAGGCACGGTCTAGCAAATATTATTCAATAAGTATAGACTCTACCCCTGATTTATCGCATGTAAATCAGCTCACATTTATTTTGAAATACATTAATGAAAAAAGCAAACACCTAGCGGACCGAGGAAACGGAAAGGATACACTACAGCGTATCCTTATACATAGTATACACATAGTATCCCTTCCGTATCATACAACAAAAACTAAAAAAAACAGCAAGATGGGCATTTAACTTGTTGCAATTCGGATTTCACGTTAAATTTTCCATTCTAATGTCACGGAGTAATTGCAATTATTTTTTCATTGTTAAAAACTTAAAAAATTATAATACCTATCATTTACATGCACGCAAAGAAATTTTGCAACACAATTCGTTAAAACCGATATTAAAATTTAGCATAATCTTTTACGATTTAAGGAAATAGGGTATTTATATTAAAAAGTAATATAGTGTCTATTAATGATCTTTGAAAAATTTGGTCTGGAAAATTAAT
>JAAAKG020000013.1:0-19083 GCA_010014905.2 Druon quercuslanigerum
CATAGTACTCCACGTAAAAATGAAAACGAGCTATCCTAAACTGAACCAGTGAAATTGTCACTGGTTGAATCAGTATTTAGAGATTACTGGTGAAATATAGATTTTCTAATTTTTACTGGGTGAATCAGTAAGTGGCTGAATTATTAAAGCGTTATTAATTGTAATAGTGATGCTAAATAACTGATTCGACCAGTGATGTAGCACTCGACGCGAAAATTAACTCTTTTCCACTACAATAGTGAAATCGTAACTAATTGAATCAGCATTTGGAGATATGATTAGTAAACCAGTGATTTTTCGATTTTAAATTGGTGTACATTTAAACCAAAAAGTTAAAATTTAAACTATAGAGGCGAGTTAAAAAAAATATTAAAGTTTAACAAAATATTTAAATATTTAAGCATGTAGTTTAATTGGTAACTAAAAAAATGATTTTTAAAGAAAAATTGGCATTTCAAACCAAAAAGTATGAATTTTGATCTAAGAATATTGACATCGAATTATAATAAAATATATCATTAATAATTAATTTATTAATAATAATAATTAATGAATTAATTAATTATATCACTATAATAAAAAATTAGCGACGAATTGAGATGAATTTTTAATGAATTACATGAAATTTCAATAAAAATATTACTTATCATTAAAATGGGGAAAGTTATATTGTTAGCTGAAAAATTGCTTACAAAAAAAAATTTCGAGAAAATAGTTGCATTTTCAACATACGAGATGAATTTTCAAATATAATAATGAATCTTAAATAAAGATAAATTCAGCTATTTCATTTAAATTAAACTAATTATTTAAAAAATTTACTACTTGGTAAAAAAAAATTTTTTCTTGCTAAAAATTAATTGTGTACTAAAAAATTTTAACTATTTCATTTTTTAGTTATAACTTACCTGTTTTTTTAGCTTAAAATTTAACTATTGTGTTAAAAATTTAACTATTTTGGTAGAAAATTCTACTTTATTGTCTCAAATTTAAATATTAAACAAATTATTTTATCTACTTGGTAGACAATAAACTTTTTTTTTAAATTAATTGTCTCGGGTAGGAAATTCAATTTTTTTTTGGTATATTCATGTATTATATAGAAAATTCATCTTCCCGGGAAAAAATTTAAGTTCTTCTCAATTAAACTGGTCGAAAATTCTTTTTTTTTTAACTAATTTTTTTAACTGGAAATGTAACTATTTTATTTTTTTCTAAACTTAACTCATTTTTTTAAGTTAAAAATGCAACTATTTGCTTGAAAATTAAACTTTTTGTTAGAAAACTACACCATTTGGTTTAAAATTTTAATATTTCTAAAAAAAAATATCCACTTTGTAGAAAGTTAAATTTGTTGTTGAATGTTAATAGTTTCGATTGGAAAATTTAACTTTTTTTGAAAAAATCATGTATTTTGTGCAACATTCATCTTTACGGGAAGAGGAAGAAACTTTTTGTTGTTGTTGGAAATTAATTTTTTTCAACTGGAAGTACGAATATTTTATTTTTGGTTGAAAAAAATTTTCTTTAGTGTAAATTTTAACTATTTGGTTAAAAATTTAACTATTTTGATAAAAAATTACACTTTTTGGTTAAAAATTTAACCATTTATTCAAAAAATTATCTGCAAGGTAGAAAATAAACTTTATATTGAAAATTCATAGTGATGGGTAAAGAATTCAACTTTTTTGTGGAAAATTAATTAATTTCGTTAAAAATTCGTTTTTTAAAGTAAAAAAATTAATCATCTGTTCTGAAAAATTATTGTTTCAGGGTTCGATTTTTTTATTATTGTTTTTTAATGGATATCAAATAGTTAAAATTTATTTTTTATTTTTTATTATCACTTTATTTTTTAAGCTAAAAATGTAACTATTCCAATTGTTTGGTTAAAAAATTATATTTTTAATTGTTGAGTGGCTGTTTCTACCAGTAATATTTTTTACGAAAAATATAAAAATACAAATAAAAATATAAAAATGTAAACGTACGATTTCATAATTGATTTTAAGAGAGTAAGTTTTCGAGAATTAAACAAATTTTCAAAAATTTTAAAGGGCAGACAAACAGCAAAGATATTGAATAAATTTTTTTGTGACTCCACGTACCCTCGCAGAATAAGAGACACTTGTCAATTATCAGAATACATTTTTTTTTTAATATTACAAAGTCTGGTTTGTCGAGTATTTTTTTCGTTATTGTCAAGAAAACCTTTGATTAAAAGGGAGCTTTTCCGTAATTTTATTTTCAGAGATCGAATCCCGATTTTATAGAATGTTTAAATAGCTTCGTTCGACCTTTTGAATATTTCATGTACAAATGCAAAATGCGATCGTGAATATTCATAAAATTGTATCTCGCTGAAAGGTCGATAGAATTACATAAAAACATCCCCTGAAATATTCGCTTACATTCATCAACAAAATGATAAAGTAAATATCGTGACAATATTTTTAAGCATTTTTACAATCCTGTCTAAAGAGTGCTCGAGGCTTCGAACTGAGGCATTTTTCTCTTTTTTCAGAACTAAAAATTAAACGATGTTAGAAACAAGAGATGATAAAAATTAAAGAAGTGCTGTTTTCAGACCGTAAAACTTTATTAAAAACAAATTTTTAACAGAAATTTTTAATTGACAAGTTAACCTACAAGCATCATCTATTTTGTTGATTTGTGCAATTTTTAAATTAAAATATAGAAATAATATTATTACTCATTTTTTGCATTTTTATAGTATCAAATATTTTAAATGGTATAAAATAAAAGTCAGGATAATATTATTGGTAATTAATCAAAATATATACTTTAAATAATGAATTTTTAACAAAACAATTAAGTTTTATTAAAATAATACAACTCTTAAGTCGAATTTTTAATAATAAATAATTTTGAAAAAACAAACAAATTCAACAAAATAGGTTACAAAAAATTAAATAAAAAAAAAATTGACAGGAAAAAAATTAATTTACACCAAACAGTTAAGTTTTGAAATAATAAATATTCAATAAAAAAATTAATATTTAAACCAAAACCTTTTTTTAGGAAAATAGGCCAATTTTAAACAAAAGGAGTTTATTTTCAAACCCAATAATGAACCTTCAATAATTTGAAAAATTAAAATTGAATGAAAAAAAGTAATTTTAACCAAATATTTAAATTTGAAACTAATAAATATAAATTTTCAACCAATAATGGAATGAGTAAATTTTCATGGTCTCATATTATTGGTCTCCAACCAAAATAATTAACCTTCAGGTTAAAAAAATAATTTAAAAAAATTTTTTCTACTTTTTTCTACTAAAAAGTTTGTATTAAAAATACAAATTTTCAAGAAAATAGTTCAACAAAAAGTTGAATCTTAAACTTAATAAAATAAAGTTAAATTTTCAGAAAAAAATTATTATTTAAACCAAGAAATTTTTTTTAGCAAAATAGGTAAATTTTAAACCAAAGCAATTAATTTTCAATCAAAATAATAAACTTTTAATTTAAAAAAAAAATAATTAAAAAAATCAATGGAATAGAAAAAAGTAATTTCCACCAAAGAGTTATTTTTTGAAATAATGGATATAAATAATCAACCAATATTGGAATCAGTAAATTTTAATTGGAAAAATTCATTTTTCAGCAATACAAAAAAACATCAAATTTTCCACAAAAAAAGGGGTAAACTTTAAACCAACGATTTAAATCTACGAAAAATAAAAAAATAAATTCTCAACAGATGAATTTTTCGCCAAAAATTCTCTACAAAAAGACGAATTTTCAACAAAATACCGAAATTTTCAACCAAATTGTTTAATTTCCAACTAACAATGATTAATCTTTAACCAAAAATAGAATTGCTAAATTTTTAACAAAAAATTCATTTTTAAATAAAAAAAGCAAGGAATTTTTAACGAGACAGGTAAATTTTAAAACAATGAAATTACTTTTCAACCCAAATGATAAGCCTCTAATCAAAATAATAAATCTTTAGTTTAAAGAAATTATTTGAAAAAAATTAATTAAATTGTTTTTTACTAAAAAATACCAATTTTCATGAAAATAGATCATATTCTGATTTTCAGTCAAAAAAATAATGTTTAAACTAAAAAAATTTTGTCAGCATGATGATTCTTTAACTAAAATCATAAACCTATAAATAAAAAAAGGATAAAGAAAATGGAATTGAATTTTTATGTGAAAGGGATAAATTATGAAAAGATAAATAAATTATTGTAAAAAAATAATAATAACAAAATAGTTCGACTTTTAACTAAGTGTATACTTAAATTTTTAACCATAAAATATAAATTCTCGTTGAAAACTGAAATGAATGATATTTTTAACTAAAACATTTTTATTATAAATATTAGTTGAATTTTCAACTAGTTAATATAAATTTCAACCAAAAATGGAATAGTTAATTTTTCTGTGAAAAAAAAAATCAACAAGAATGAATCTTCATTTAGAAAAAGAAAAAAATGTCAAGAAAATTGTTAATTTTGCAAGCCAAAAATAAGAGTTTCCTAAAAGACAGTTGACGTTTATATTAAAAAATATGAATTTTCAACCAAATTTTAAATTTATTTTTGACCAGAAAATATGCATTTTTAACCGCTGAAATTGATCTTTTTTTATTGAAGTTTCAACTGTTTTGATTAAAAATGCAACTGTATAACTAAAAATTAACCTGTTTCATTTCAAAATGAGATTTTTTTGTAGATTCCTTATTTCAGTTCAAAAATTTTTTTTTCGAATTTGAACTATTTTGGTTTAAAATCCGTTTTTTTCTTAGGTTGAAAATTTATTTCTTTAACCAAAAATTGAAAAAATTCACCTTTTGCTTAAAATGTATCAATTTTAGTAGAAAATTAATATTTTTGGTTGAAAATTCATGTACTTTATTAAAAAATCGTCTATTTTTGGTTAAATTTAACTGTTTTTATATTGCTGGTTAAACTTCATTTGTTTAGTTGAAAATTTATTTGCTTTCACGGATATTTATTTGCTGTTGTTAATAATAAAAAATGCTCACTGATAATTTTAATAATTTTTTTCAAAATTCAACTACTTGGTTGCACATTCAACTGTTTGGTTGAAAATTAACTTTTTTGATGGAAATTTACATTTCGTGGTTTAAAATTTAAAGTTTTCAAACAATAATAATTTTTTATGAAAAATTTTTTTTAAGAAAAATTAATTTTCTTGGTTGAAAAGTTATTTGTTTGGTTAGAAGATTGTGGATATTTGTTAGGAAGTCACTTTTTTAAATCAGCAAATGAAGATTTTTGGCTTAAAAATCCATCATTTTGGATACATTTTTATTTTTACTGACTGAAAAATTTAAGTCTATTTGAAAATTTTTCTTTTGAAAAATTATCTCTTTTAGTAGAAACTTTATCATTCTTGGTTAAAAGCCCATCTTTTATTTATAATTAAATCTGTTATGGTTAAGGTTTCGAGTATTTTGCTGAGACTTTTGTTATACAGTTGAAGCTATTTTAAATTTTAATTTGAAATTTCTTTAAAGTTTTAAGTTTACAATCAAAATTTTTTCAAAGTTTTAATAGCAAACTTTTAAATTTCTAATATTTGCATTTTAAATTTTTACATTAATGCTTAAACAGGATATTATCCCATTTCGAGATCTTTTTATTTTAATTTTGTAATTTTTAAAAAATTGGAATCATGCATCAATGATTTTAATTAAAAATCTTAAATTATAAGGGTATATTACTAAAATCCTAAATTTAACGATCTACTCTTTTGAAATAAAAATTTACTTTTTTACTTCTCAATTCCCTCTGGAAAACCGTTTTTTATATTTTTTGGTAAGCCATAAATCAGTTCTAAGCCTGAGTTTTATTTTAATCTAAAATAAGCTCTTTCTGATTTGTTATCTGAAACAGCTTAGTGGAAAATGTTATCTTTAATCAAGTTAATTATTTAATTGTACTCATTAAAACTTTCTGATAAATCGCATTTTGTAATAAAAGGTACGGGAGTCACGCTATAGCGATTATCTTCCAGGATGTCCCAGGGATATTCCCAGGATATTTGGTAGGTCTATGAGACGTTTCCAGGACATTTTAATATCCAAGAAACGTCCCATAGACATACTGGATATCCCGGAAATATCCCTGGGACAACCGGGGAGATGAATAGGAGCCAATGGGATACTACAGGAAATCTGGGATGTCTAAGAGACGTTTCTGGGTTAATCAAATATCCTGGTTAGGATATGAACAAATTTTTATATCCTACTTGGGACATTTTAATATCCCAGAAACGTTTATAGACATTTTGGCAATCCTGGTGATATGCCAATTTCTGCCTTTAAGGATATCCGACAGTTTATCCTTGAGATAACTTCGGAGATAAATAAGAAAAATGGGATATTTCAGGAATATCCTCAAGATACCCTGAATGTCTATTAAACGTTTCTGATATATTCAAAATTTTCCAAGTATGATATTACAATGTTTATATATCCTACTTGAGATATTCAAATGTTCTAGAAAACTCCCTTAGACATCCCGCAAATTATAAAGAAATTGCTGAGATATCCCAATTTCCACCTAGCAGGATATCCAAGTTATTAACCCGGGGATATCCCAGGGACATCCCGGGAGATAAACGACATCCAATGTTATATTTCTAAGATATCCGGAATGTCTTTAGGACGGTTTTGAGATAATCAAAGTCCCAAATAGGATATTAACATTTTCTATATCATCCTTGTGAAATTTGGATATTTTACAAACTTCCCATACACATGCCGAAAATGCTAGGGATATTCTAATTTTCGCCTTGCAGGATATCCGAAAAGTTACCTCTGGGATATCCCTCAAAAACAAACCTGGGAGATCAGTGGGGTCGGATGGGACATCCACGGGATAAACCAATTTTTTTGCAGGATATCCGACAGATTATCCCTAGGATATTCCTAAGATAACCTAAAATATGCCTAAGACAAGCTAAGATAACCCTGGGACAAACTGGGGAATATATCGGATCAAATGAGATATCTCCAGGATATACTCTCTATGTCTAGGGGACATTTCTGCGCTATTTTAATATCCCGGAGACGTCCAGTAGACGTCTCTGATATCTTAGGGTATCCATATTTCATGCTTGCAGGGTATGCGACAGGTTATCCTTGGGCTATCTCTAGTTCAATCTGAAATATCCTTAGGACAACCAGGGATATCTCTAGGTCAATCTGGAATATCCTTCGGACAACCTGTGATATCCCTTGGACAAACTAAGAGATAAATAGGATCGAATGAGATATCCCTAGGATATACTTTGGATGTCTGTGGGACGTTTATGGGATATTTACGTATCACAAATAGGATATTTAATTATTTTATATCCTACTTGGGATATTTTAATAACCCGGAGACGTCCCATGGATATCTCGGATATTTTGGTATATCTGAATTTCCTTCTTGCAGGATGCACGACAGGTTACCCCTGAGATATTCCTAGGACAACCTAGGATATCCCTAGGACAATCTAGGATATCTTTAGAACAACCTGGGATATCCCTGCAACCATCTTGGAGACAAATGAGATCGAATGAGATATCCTGGGGTATTCTCCGGATATAGTCTGGATGTATTTAGGACGTTTCTGGGATATTTTAATATCCCAGAAAGGTTTCATAGATATCTCGGATATCTTGGGATATCCGAATTTTCTGCGTCCAGGTTATCCGACAGGATATCTCTGGGATACCCTTGGGTGAACAAAAAAAATTGTAGCTGAAAAGGGAGGCGCTTTAATATTTCCCGAATTCTACTTTCTCTAACTTTTATTTTACCGAAATTCATTCGATCAAATTCTATCCAAATTTATATTTTTTCGAAATTCCGTTTGACATGATTTTTCTTTTTCCGAATAATCCTGTGGCCTCATTTTAATTTGTCCTAATTATTTGCCCTAATTTTTCTTTGAGCTACCTAAACTACTTAAAACTAAATCTAAATAAACAGCTTGCTGTAAAAAATAAATACGCGAAATACAAATTTCAGAATTCTGATTGGCTAAATATAATTTTCGAAACAGCAGACATGTTTAAAAAATAATATTCCTTGGATTAGTGTAATATTTTTAATTATTTTCAATTTCCTTAGCTCTTTAGATTCCTTCAATTTCTTGAATTTCTTAAAATTCTAAGAATTCACTGAAATCTTCGAATTCTTACAAATCTTTTAAATTTTTTGAATTCCTTAAATAATCTAAAGTTCCTTAAACTCTCTGAATTTTCTGTAATCCTTAAATTTTGTGAATACTAAAAATTCCTTGAATACTCTGAAATTCCGTAAATTCTATGAATTCAATGAAATCTTTCAATTTTCTGAATTATATAAATTAGTTGAATGATCCGTATTTGAAACTCCCCGAATCCGTAAGAATATATAAATTCTTTTAATTCTTAGAAAATCCATGAATATTTGAAATTTCCTAAATTCCTTGTGTTTAAAAAATTCCTGAATTCTCCCAATTCCTGAAAATTTAGAAATTTCTTGAATTCTTGAAAATACTTGAATTCTGTATTCCACGAATTCTCTTCAATTCTTGATTTCCATGAACTCCCTCAAATGTTGAAATATTTTGTCATCCCGGAATTTCTTTTATATTTAAAATTCTTAAAATTCCTTGAATTGCCTCAATTTTTCGAAATCCTTATACATTTGGAATCTTCTGAAATACTTGAATATTCGAAAATCCCTAAATTTCTTTAAAAATTCTGAATTTATGAAATTCCTGGAGTAGTTGATATTCCTTAAATTCCTGAAAATGTCTAAATTGCTTCAATTCCCTAACATCCAAAAATATTTGGAGTTCCCGGACTTCCTTAAATCTTTTCAATTTCCTAAAATGTCCCAATTCTTGAAAATTCATAAATTTCTTCAATTTCTGAAAATGCATTAATACTAGGAATTTCCTAAATGCCATGAAAATTCTAAAATTCTAAAACTTCCAGAGTTTTCGGAATTCGATAAATTTCTTTAATACTCTGAATTCCTTGAATATTCTGTAATTCATGAATTATTAAATTTCCCTGAACTTTTAGAGGATCTAATATTTTATGGTTTTTTAAAAATATTTTGTATTCCTTAAATAAATTGAACATCTTAATTTCCATGAATGTTTTAAATTTTCTGAATAACCTAAACTCCTTGAATTCTCTGAATTCAAGACGTTCCTGTAGTATTTGTAATTCCATGAATTTCTCGAATATCCGGAATACCCTGAACTATTTTTTTGTTCGGAATTCTCCGAATTTCTTTAGTATTCAAATATTTCAAATTCCCTGAATTCATTTAATATTTGGAAATCTCTGAATTCTATGAACTTCTTGAAATCCCAGAATTTCATGAACATTTAAATTTTCTTGAATTTCTTAAATATTCGCAATTTCTGAAATTTCTTAAGTATTCGAAATACCATGAATTTCTTGAATATTTTGAATTTTCTGAACTTCTTGAATATTCGGAATTCCCTTAATTACTTAAATTGTCAGAATTCCCTAAATTTTCAGAATTTTGTAAAATGCTTGAATATTCGGAACTGTCTTAATTCTTTGAATATACGGAACTTTTGAAATTCCCAGAGCATTCCAAATTCCATGTATATATTCAATATTTCGAATTCCCTAAATTCCTTGAATATTTTGATTAGCTGAAATTGTTTGAATTCCTCAAATTCCCTAAATATTCTGAATTCTATAAATCTCTGAAATTCTCGAATTCTTTCAATGCTTATAATTTATTTGCCTTATATTAATTACAAGAAGTTGACAAGAAATCGAAGGGATTTAGAATAAAAATCAGGCCAAATAGTAATTCGTTAAAATTATAATTAAGAGAAATATTGATTTGGAAAAATTTAAATAATGCCGACTGATAATTAGGAAAAGTAAAAAAATTGGGAAAGTAGAATTTAGGGAACAATCTTGCGTCTTCTGCAAAGGGCAATGAGGGACAGATGCGAATGTGAGCAAACCTGCGAAGGGTTCTGAGATAAATTTTCTTCGGAAATGGGTTGAAATTTCAGTGTCGGGATGCGGGAAATCGTTATCCGGACTGTTACATAAACGCGGCTTATCAGACCCTTCCGATCGTCGAGTATCCTGAAAGTCACTTTGAATGGATTGCCTACTTTTGGCTCATTTCTGATAAGCTCGTGTCTGTCATATCCTCAGTTTATGCCCTGGCAGTGGCGTAACTTGAAGACCTACGGAAAAGGAGGAAATAGAATTTTCCTCCATAAAAGTGTTTTCATAACAATAGCAATGGACCAGTCGTCTTGTAAGGAGTTAGAGAAGAGTTTGGAACTCTAACTTCTAATTCAAACTTAGTCAGCTCGGTTCAAGTTTTCTCCAAGGGAAGCGATGCAATTCGGAAACTCTGCATTTGGTTACTTACGCGTTATTTACAACTTTATTATTGAATTTCTACTTTGTAAGAAACTTTGAAAGTAGTGCTGTTACTTTTTTTCAAACAATATTGTTCGAATAGAAGGTATGAGGTTCTACTCAGGTCAGATAACAGATCTCATTTATTTATTTCACTGAGCCAGGGCTCACTAGAAGTCAGTTATTGGCTGTCACGACTGACAGTGTCAGTCATGAAGACTAGGTCAAGAAGACCTCAACAAATTTTTGTCAAATTTGATCCTGTTTCTTGACGTCCTTCTACCTACCGACTGAACATAACGAACCTAGCCCTTTTTTTAGTTTTTAGGATTACTAGAAAACTTTTTTATCTAGCAGGCACTTGTGTCATTCAACACTTGCCAAAAGTGATGAGCCCTCACAGAGCTCACGAGATGATAGGCATTGGCTGACATGACTGACAGCTTAAGTCCTGATGAGCAGGTTAAATGGTTTCAAACAAAACTTCATCGAAATCAACTCTAGTCATTTAATGACCTCTATACCTACAGACTGACCGTGACGACCTTAAGACATCTTGCATAAGTCAGCACGTGCCAAATGTGATAAACCTTGGCAGCGCTCATCAGAAGTCAGCTGTAGACGGAGATGACTAAAAGTGTCAGTCACGAAAACTAGGTCAAATAGACCACAACAAATGTTTGACGAACTCAACCCGAGTTCCATACTTCCCTCTACATTCTGACTGACCGTAACGACCCTAACACACTGCTCAGTTTTTGGGATTCCTGTAAACCAAAGAAAAAAATTATATAAATACTTCCTGTCAGTCAGACACTTGTGTTCTCAGTCAGCGCGCCCCGAAGGTGATAAACCCTGCCAGGGTTCTTAAGAAATCAGGCATTGAGCGAAATGGCTGACAGTGTCAGTCACCAATAATAGCTCAAGTAGATTTCAACAAAAGTTTATTAAACTTGACCCTAGTCCTTTTATTTTCTCTACCAACCTACCAATCTTAACAACCCTAAACCATTTTCCAATTTTTAGAATGTCTGGAAACCGAATAAAAAAATGACAAAAAAACTTTCTGTCAGTCTGAAACTTATCGAGTCAGTCAACACGTTCTGAAAGTGATGTACCTTGAGAGGGCTGACCAGAAGTCAGTAATTGACTGACATGACTGACAGTGTCAATCGTAAAGACTAGGTCAAATAGACGACAAAAAATCTTTGACGAACTGAGCCCGAGTCCCATACTTCCCTCTACATTCTGAATGATCGTAACGACCCTAACACTCTATTTAGTTTTGGGGGTTGCTGGAAACCAAAGAAAAAAATTATATAAGTACTTCCTGTCAGTCAGACACTTGTGTTCTCAGTCAGCCGGTCCCGAAGGTGATGAGCCCTGCCAGGCTTCTCATGAAGTCAGGAAGTGACTGACATGACTGACAGTGTAAGTCACCAAGAATAGGTCAATTAGGTCTTAAAAAACGTTTGTCGAACCTTGATAGATCCCACCAGAAGTCAGTAATTGACTGACATGACTGATAGTGGCAGTCACGAAGACTAGGTCAAATAGAACAAAAGAAATCTTCGTCGAACTATGGTCACTTTCAAATAAATTTTTATATAATGAATTTAGTTTTTGTTTGTAATATCACTTCTCCTGTATTTTCTTCTACGCATAGTAGGGTGGTCCAAAAACGGATTTCAAATTTTTTTTTCGGATTTTTATGCAATATTGCCCCTAAATTTGTTCAAGCCCACAAAAAAATAAATTCGTTAAAAAAAACACGGTATTTAGAGAATGCGCTAGCCCAATGAAGTTTAACACGTATTTCCGACCAGATAAAAAGACCGTTTTGTATTTTTCATTCAAAGTTGTCAATATTAGGAGAATCGAGTTGAAACTGAATGTTTTTTTCAAACTTAGCAATTGAATAAGATTTAAAACTTACTTGATGAATACCTTCCCGATAAGTCTCTTTTCTAGTTTTGCAAAAAAAACCATAATTGAAAAATTGGGTTTTGTGACTTTTTGTCGCTAATTATTATTTTTTTGTTTTTTTTTAATACAAATTTTTCCTAATTTAAATATATTTTTGAACAAGTTTTTAATGTTTTTATCCAATTTCTCTTAGAGTATGGATAGGAAGTCGCAAAAAAAAATTCCACTTTTTCACTAATTTTCAATTAGAGTGAGGTGATACTTAAT
This sequence comes from Druon quercuslanigerum, assembly GCA_010014905.2. Taxonomy (NCBI): domain Eukaryota; kingdom Metazoa; phylum Arthropoda; class Insecta; order Hymenoptera; family Cynipidae; genus Druon; species Druon quercuslanigerum. The sequence continues at coordinate 12,605 of JAAAKG020000013.1, forward strand.
GAATTTCAACAAAAATAATTGTTTAATTAATTTATTATCACTTTTAATAATATTCTTTTTGAATAATGCTAAATGGTTGAGGTTTTTATCTGAAATTTTCAACTTTTTGTTCACTTTTCACTTAAAATGAGATAACAATTTATTCAATTCAATAAACCTAATTGTTTATATAAATTATTACTGCTTAAAATTTTTCTTCTGCTGAAGTAATACTAGATAGTTGCGGTTTTTAAAGTAATTTTCAAATTTTTGTTTGCATGTCACTTAGAGTAAAAAAAGATTGATTTAATTTATTAAACATAATTCTTTAAACAAATGTATTATTGTTTATAACTATCTTTTCATATATTAATGCTAGAGAGTTGCGGTTTTTTATGAAATAGTTAGTTTTGTATCCAATTTTTACTTATTGAGGCAAAACTGATTACAATTTAACATACGTAATAGTTTAAGCAATGTATTATTGTTTATAACTAAAAGTAATAAAATAAATATTAATAAATAATAAATAAAATTTCTACTTTTTTATGACTTTTTAATTATAAACAAATACTAAATATACCTCAGAGGTAAACAGTTTTTTAAATCCTCTTTTTTCTTGTGAATGTGTTTTCATAAAATGAAAAATATATTTTTATATTTTTTTAATTTTCTGTACAGATTCTTTTTGGCTTAATAAAAAAAATGTTGACATTCAACTCGATTCACTTAATATTGACGATTGTGTATAAAATTGACAAAAAACGAACTTTTTCTTATGAGTTAAACTTCATGGGTTTTTCCTAACCACTAAATATTATTTAAAAAAATGCAGTTATATTTATGTCGAGACGAAATTCATGCAAATTAAAAATAATAATTTTTGGACTACTCTAATTCAGAGCCCTAATTCAGAGTCCTGATGAGGTACGCCCCTGCTCAATAACAAAATTCACTTCATTTATATTCAGTGATTCAGATTTTCATTTTCGATTCCGATAAAAATCCAAATCAAATTTGTGATCAGTTATGAAAATAGGCAGCGAACGAAGGGAATCAAATTTAGGGGCTGAATTCTGTAACCATTTTTACCCTGTTTTAAATCAAGCCATTCTTGCAAAGCAGATTTTTTTCATTTTTCACTTCAACTCACCATAACCCATTCAATTCTGGAAAATTTTTGATGCAATTTACATAAAAAATTCTCTATGATGTTCTGTGACTGTTAGACTGAATAACTAATCAACATTATTATTTAAACATAAGTTATCAATTTTTACTTGACCTATTGTCTAAATCATGCAGTTAAGAAGTTTATGGGGAGTCGACCAAATTTTAAGCAACAAAAAACTGCCAGCTGGTAGAAATATGAGAAATGTGTCAGTTTTGTTTAAACAATAATCTTGAAAGTTATTTCCTCAAAAAATTGTAAAACAAAAAAAGGATCAAGGAAACTTTAAACAAAAGTTTTGAATTTTTATTTGCAATCTAGGGGCAAAACAATTTAGTAAGGAAAATTTATAAGTTCTTATGGAATTCCACCCCTTAATTGAGGCGTGAACTCTTATAAAAGTCTATAAATTAATTACTAAAAACTTTGAAAAAAAGTGAAGAACTTGAATTTTAAATACGCTCGACAACGCTGTTTAGCAAAAAATTGTACAGGCTATTATAGAATTCGGTCCTTGCTTTGAGGGGCCAAATCCTGTGAACATCTACAAATTGGCCAAAATTTATAAGCTTTTACAGAATCCAGCCCCTCAATTATGGTGCTGAATCCTCTCACCGCCTAAAAATTGATTACTGAACAGTTTCCAAAAAATTAAATTTTAAATACGGAGATCAACGCCGTTCAGCGAGAAAAATGTAACCATTATTATACAATCTGGCCTCTAAACTTAGAAGCCGAACCCTATAATCCGCATTTTTAATTTAAATCCTGGGACCAACGCCGTCTACCGAGACAAATTTATAGGCTGTTACAGATTACGGCCACTTAATTAAGAGACCGAATTCTACAACAGCCATAAAAGTGGTTACTGGAAATTAAAAAAAAAAAAAAAATTTGAAAAGGTTTATAATTTCAAGTTCAAATCCAGGAACCAACGCAATTCAGTAAAACAAATCTATGGAAGTTTATATAATGCGCAATCTACCGCCTACATATTGACCACAGGATATTTTTTTAAAAGTTCAGAATTTAATTTTGGCTACATCCAGTCGTCCCGAAAAATTCAGGGAAGTTGGGTAAGGGGATGAATAAGTCGCCTCAAAAATTTCGGATGACTAACCAAGCTTCTGAAGAATATTGGACTATTCATAGCGAATTTCGGGACGACATACTTCGTTTAATTTTTTATTTTTGGGGGCCAACGCTGTTCAGCGAGAATATATACAGGTGGTTATATTATCCCAATAGAATTTGAGAAGTCGAATCCTATAACCTCCTACAAATTGGTTACTGAACACTTTTCAAAGAAGTTTTAAATTTAAATTTTCAATCCAGTGCCAACGCCATTCAGAGCGAAAAATTTACAAGCGATTGTAGTATCTGCTTCCTGAATTAGGGGTCGAATCCTATAACTTAAATTACTTAAATTACGTAACAGCTCAAGAAGGGGGGGGGGGCGGAGCGAATTTGTTACGATTTGTTACGGTAGGGGGGAGGGATCTCTCACTAATGTGCGTAATTTTCGCAAATTCGCAAAATTTAAGTTTAATTTAATTTAATTCGCAAAATATAAATTTTATTATTTGGTTAAAAATTTGACAATGTTCTTCAAAAGAGATCGTTTTTGGTTTCAAATTCAACTATTTTGTAAAAAATGCATCTTAATCGGGTAAAAATTCAACTTTTTTCGTAAAACATTAACCTTTTCATTAAAGTTCATAATTTGTTGCTGATAAGTCGACTGAAATCTTTTTTGGATGAAAACTCTTTCCTCTGCAAATTTTGATTTTTTATTTAAAGTTGATATTTTTAGTAGAAATAATGCATCTTTCTTGGATAAATATGGAACAGTTTTGCTGAAAATTAAACTTTTTCTTAAAAAATTTACTTTTTGTTTAAAATTCGTATTTTTTGGATGAAAAGCCAATTCTTGTTCCTTGAAAACTTGTCTTTTTGATTTAAAAATTCATCTGTTTTACTAGAATTTTTATTTTTTTTTATAACTTATTGTTTACGATTCTTATTTAGGCGTTGGATTGAGAATTGAAATGTTCTTTGGATAAAAATTTTACTTAAAAATTTTTTTTAAATTTATCTGTTTTAGAAGAAATTTTATCTTTTTTGAATAAAAATGCAACTATTTGGTTTAAAATTCAACAATTTTTTTCGAAAGTCATACGTTTTGATTACAAATTCTTCTGTTCTGTTGAAAATTAAAATATTTTGTAAAAAAATTTACTTCTTGTTTTAATTTAATATTTTGGTGGTTAAAAAAGGCCTGAAATATTTTCTCGATGAAACTTCAACTTTTAAAAAAAATAAAGAATCTGTCTACTTTGAGAGAAATTTTATCTTCTTTATTTAAAAATGCAACTGTTTAGTAAAAAAATCTACTTTTTTTCTTTGAAAATTTAACTATTTGATCGAAAATTTACTTTTTGTTTGAAATTCTTATTTGATGAATGTTAAAATTTTTAGAGAAAAGTTTTTCGTTTTTTATTAAAAATAATCTATTTTCATCAAAATTTCATCTTTCTTGGATATAAATTCAACTATTTGGTTAAAAATACATATTTTTGGTTGAAAAAAGGACTTGTTTTGGATTGAAAATTGAATTTTCACGTAAAAACTTATTTTTTGTTGCAAAATTAATATTTTGATCCTAAAAAGTCAACTAGAATCTTTTGTGATTCAACTATTCTTTTGAAAATTTATCGTTTTGACTTAGAAATATATCTGGTTTAGCAGCAATTTCTTTCTTTTTTTTTTTGAAAGTGCAACTTTTTGGTTAAAAATTATTATTCTTTGCTAGATTATATAACTATTTTTTTGAAAGATTAGGTTAGATGACTTTGCTAAGAAATCATTTTTTGTTCAGATTTATATTTTTAGTTGAAAATTCATCCCTTTGATTAAAAGTTTAACTATTTTGTTGGAAATTAATCTTTTTTAGTTGAAAATTTATCTAATGGGATAAAAGGTAAACTACAATTTTTTTAATTTACTGTTTTGATGCATGTCTTTCGTCCACAATTTTAAGGGTTTAGCCGAAAAGCCTTTTTTGGTTTAAAATTAATTTTTTTACTGAAAATGTAACTTTTCCATTTTTTTAAATATTAATCTTTTTAATTTAAAAATTCTCCTTTCTTGGTAAACAAAATGATTTTCTTCGTTGAAATTTTTTATTCTTGTTGGTGAAAAATGCACTAGCTTCTTGGAAAAATAATTTTTTGCTGAATTCATATTTTTACATACAAAAGTACATTTGTTTATGTAGTGGAAAATCTTTATTCGTTGAAAATTAATCATTTTGGTTTACATTTTTTTTTTTAAATAAATTTCATTTTTTTTATTGAAATATAAAAGTATGACACTTTTTGGTTCGGAATTTATCTTTTTAGGTTGAAAATTGAATGAGTATGTTAAAGATTTAGTTATTTTGGGAAAAATTCAAGTATTTGATTAAAAGTTCGTATTTTTTAATAGAAAATACACTTTTGTTTAAAATAAATTATTGAATCTGAAAATTTGAAACTGGTGTCTAAAATACTATTTTATTCCGTTAATAAAAGATTCTATGTTCAATGTATTACAAGATTAAAATGCTAGTATTTGAATATTAATGACCAAGGATTTTGAAAATGTATTCGGAAACCCTGCCTAATTCTTCTAGCAATAACTAGCAAAACATATCTGGAAAATATAAATTACTAACATTCATAAGAACGGGGGGGGGGGGGTAAATATTTTTTTACAGTTCGTTACAGGGAGAGGCGGTTGGTCTTAGAGAGGGCCTGTAATCTGTTACGTAATTTAAGTACGGCCCCACGGCCCCTAACAGAAATTTTCAACGTCTTTTCAGACTAGATGGAGCTTTAAATACAATTTTTTTAAATAAAATTTTCGGTAGCCTCTCTGAAAATAATAAAGACTCCTCATAAAATGAAGTTATATCAAAACGTAACACCTTGCTAAAGACATCGTGTGTTTCTGAAAAGATTCTTTTTTCGATGTCTTTAGTAGCTTAGTGGTAAATGCACCCGACCCGCAATCGGAAGACCTATGGTTCGATTCCCAGCGGATTTGAAGGAGAACATCTTTTTTTAGAAAAAAAAAATAAATAAAAAATCCAATTAAAAAACTTGATAAAGGATTATAGAATTTGGCCCTTCAATCGCCTTCTATTGTCGACCCTCTATCTCTTAATTCCGAACGCTGACGGCGCAATGAGCCCAATTTCAAGAAAAGGCTCCTCACAATTTCAGATCGTTATCGTGGAACGTGCTGGCCGTGTCCAATATAATTACCAGCGTATTCGCGAGAGATCGTAACAGCTAAATTTCTACCCCAAAACCGCCTAGTTTTCCTGATAACGGTGGTTGAGAACCGCTGTTGTCGGAAAATTAGCCTCGAGTATGGCGCAATGGAAAAAATATTAATATTCCTGATCGTAAAGAAGAGTGACGTCGAGAAAATTATGTGTAGAATATTTTAAAAACTTTTCTGTAGGATAGCTTGTGAAAGGAAAAGATTTTCAAGTCAGGATTTATAAAGTTTAAAATTATAGGTGTTGATGAAAAAAATTTATGAATTAATTTTTTTTTCAATTAACTTTTTCTGTGCTTCTAGAGGAATCAGTAATTAATTTTTTAAGTTCTGATTCTTAAAGGAAAACATTGAAGAGTTTTCAAATGGAAATATTCTTTTGAGCGTTAGTATGATTAAACTATAACTCACTGAAAAAATTTAAATTTAATTAAAGCAATTGAGATTGAATTAGAGAAATTTTGATTGCTTTCCAGTTGTTCATTGATTCTAATTATATTACAAATTGTATTGAATTATTGTAATTCAATAAAAAATTACAGTTGATTTGTAGCAATTACCTTTAAACTATTGTAATTACAATTGTAGTATAGAACTCTTAGTTGAATTATAGCAATTCCAGTTAGATTCTAGTAATCCCAATTGAATAATAGCAATTCTCTTAGAATTTCAAAAGAATTATAGTAGTTTCAGTTAAATTATAGAAATTCCAGTTTAATTATAGCAATTTCAGTTGAATTATAGCAATTACCTTTGATGTAAGCGAATTGCAGTTGTATTATAGAACTATCATTTAAATTACAGCAATTTCAATTGAATTATAGAAATTCCAGCTTAATTATAGCAATTCCAGTTGAATTATAGCAATTCCTGTTAAATTGTAGCAATTCCAGTTGAGTTATAGCAATTTTAGTCGAATTGTAGCAATTCCAGTTGAATTATAGAAATTCCTGTTAAGTTGTAGCAATTCCAGTTGAAGTATAGCAATTACCTTTGATGTAAG
>JAAAKG020000013.1:19183-91701 GCA_010014905.2 Druon quercuslanigerum
TTGATGTAAGCGAATTGCAGTTGTATTATAGAACTATCATTTAAATTACAGCAATTTCAATTGAATTATAGAAATTCTAGTTTAATTATAGCGATTCCAGTTGAATTATAGAAATTCCTGTTAAGTTGTAGCAATTCCAGTTGAAGTATAGCAATTACCTTTGATGTAAGCAAAGTGCAGTTGTATTATAGAACTAGCATTTAAATAATAGCAATTTCAATTGAATTATAGAAATTCCAGCCTAATGATAGCAATTCCAGTTGAATTATAGCAATTCCTGTTAAATTGTAGAAATTCCAGCTGAGTTATAGCAATTTTAGTCGAATTGCAGCAATTTCAGTTGAATTATAGCAATTTCAATTGAATTATAGAAATTACAGTTTAAATATAGAGATTCTAGTTGAAATATAGCAATTCCTGTTAAATTGTAGCAATTCCAGTTGAATTACAGCAATTTTAGTCGAATTGTAGCAATTTCAGTTGAATTATAGCAATTTCAATTGAATTATAGAAATTACAGTTTAAATATAGCGATTCCAGTTAAAATATAGAAATTCCTGTTAAATTGTAGCAATTCCAGTTAAATTATAGCAATTTTAGTCGAATTATAGCAATTTCAGTCGAATTGTAGCAATTTCAGTTGAATTATAGCAATTTCAATTGAATTATAGAAATTACAGTTTAAATATAGCGATTCCAGTTGAAATATAGCAATTCCTGTTAAATTGTAGCAATTCCAGTCGAATTATAACAATTTCAGTTGAATTGTAGCAATTCCAGTTGAATTATAGCAATTTTTATTATATTGTAGCAATTCCAGGTGAATAATAGCAATGCCATTTAAATAATAGCAATTGCAGTTTAACTGTAAGACGCCCAATTGAATGATAGAAATTCTAGTTCAATAATAGCAATTTCTGTTTATTCATATTGATTGCCGTTGATTTATGGGAATTATTATTAAATTATAAATCCAGTTAAATTACGAAATACAGTTGTTCTATAGGTCTCTCAGTTAAATTAAAGAAATTCCAGTTGAATTATACCAATAAAATTTCAGTTCGAATGAAATTATAGCAATTACCTTTGAACTATGGCAATTGCCGTTGTATTATAGAACACCCAATTGAATTATAGAAATTTTAATTGAAGTATAGCAATTATAGTTAAATTATAGAAATTTCAGTTAAATTATAGCAATTATAGTTAAATTATAGCAATTCACGTTATATTGTAGCAATTCCAGGTGAATTATAGCAACGCCCGTTAAATAATAGCAATTACAGTTTAACTGTAAGACGCCCAATTGAATGATAGAAATTCTAGTTCATTAATAGCAATTTCTGTTTATTCATATTGATTGCCGTTGATTTATTGAAATTATTGTTAAATTATAAATCCAGTTAAATTGCGAAATACAGTTGTGCTATAGGTCTCTTAGTTGAATTAAAGAAATTCCAGTTGAATTATAGCAATTAAATTTCAGTTAGAATGAAATTATAGCAATTACCTTTGAACTATGGCAATTGCAGTTTTATTATAGAACTCGCAATTAAATTATAGAAATTTTAATTGAATTATAGCAATTATAGTTAAATTATAGCAATTTCAGTTGAATTATAGCAATTAATTTTGAACTACGACAATTACAGCTGTACTATAGAACTCCCAGTTAAATTATAGCTTTGCTAGTTTTAATATTATAGCGATTTCAGATCAATTATATCAATCGTAAACAAATACTTCTAATTTCAGATCAATTATAATTATTTCAAATGATTTTTAGTCATTATAATTTAATTCTAGTAAATTCAGTTGAATGGTAGAAATTCCAATTAAATTCTAATTCATTCAGATAACTTGTAACAATTTCAATTTAATTTTAGCAATTGCAGATAAATGATAGAAACGCTAGTTAAAATATTGATATGCTTGTTGAATTATATCAATAACAGTTGAATTCTAGCAACTCCAAATGAGTTATAATAATTATAATTGAATTGTACTAATTATAATTGAATTATGATAATGCAAATTGAATTTTTGTAATTGCAGTTGAATTATAGCAACTGTAATTTGATTCAAATTTTAAATATACATAGAGTTGTAGCCACTGGAATTGGATTCTAGCAAAGGCAGTTAAATTTTAGCAACATCTGATAAGTTATGGCAATTCACATTATGTTATGGAAATTTTAATGAAATTCTATAAAACGCAGATAAATTCCAGAATTTCTAATTCAATTATAGTAAATGCAGTTGAAAATGTGAAATTCCAGTTGAATTATTGATATTCTAGTTAAATGATTGATATTCCAGCTAAATTACGGAAATTCTAGTTTAATTATAGCACTAAAATTTAAATTATAAAAATTAATTTTCAATTGTGGAAATTATAGTTGAATTATAGCAGTTTCAGTTAAATTGGGTCAATTCCAATTGAATTGCAGAAGTTTCAGTCATATTGTTGTACTTAAAGTTAGATTGTAGCAAGTATAATTTAATTATTGTAATTTAAATTGAAATATTGCAATTAAATTTTTATTTTAGCTTTCCGAATGAAATTAAGTTGATTCCAATTAGGTTCGAGTAATTTGTGTTAAATTTGAATTAGCATATGGAAATTAAATTCCAGAAATTTAAATTCTAATTAGGTAATTACAACTTAATTAAATAAAACCTATAACAATTATAGTGATATCACTTAAGTAATAGAAATTTTAATTGAATTTAGTTCATAGGAAGCATTTTTATAGCAAAGATATCTAAATTCAAAGAGATTCATTTTTCTAATTTCTACTGAGCTCTGAAAATTCTTCTCTCTTCTAAAAGAATAAAAAATAATTTGCGTACCAGATTGATTAATTTTCGTCTAAATTGTATACCCTCAGGCAAAGTAAGTAACTCGATAACTAGATTAAAGGCGGGTAAGATTTCCTGTCTTTCTTTAAGCTTGAAAAATCCTGGCTTGAAAACTTTAGATATTAAGAAAAGTTTAACATTCAGCGAGAGACGGGATTCAAGCTACAGAGGTATGAATTTCGACGTCACTAAAATCCCAGGATAATCGATCATCCTATAAGCTTACGAATTACAATCTGCATTGGCTGGAATAAGCCCCAGTTGACAAGAGACCAAACGAAAAGGGAGCAGGAAAAATTAAGATTCACATTCCTGCACTTCAAAAGCCTATTGTTGACAAAAGGATGGTAAATCAGCAAAAGGAATTTAATTAAGAAATTGTAGTGATTAGTTTACTCTATTTACATAACTCAATAATTCTAGTCTATAATTAAGTATTTTAATAATGTCTGATTTGAAATTGAAATATAAATATGCATGCCAACACACATCCGCACTGAGAAAACCGGTTGTTGTAACAATAATTAGCCCAATAAAAAAGTTGCTGTAAAAGCTACAAAATTATTTGTTGGATCAACAAAAATTTGGTTTGCTTGATCCAACTAAGGAATTTTGTTAACAAAACAAAAGATTTTGAACGTTTAATAAACTTTTTAAAAAGATTAGGCATCAAGATAGTACATTTATTGGGAGAAAATAGAAACTAATTTGTTAGTAGTTATCTTCTTCAGTTCAGTTCTTTAAGAAACTTTTATTATTTTATTATTTTCAGGCAGTCCACGACTCGGTCTCACCCTTATGGATCCCTCTGTACTATTTTCTTTATTCGGGAGATTCGATGAAGTAATTCATACGGGACTAGCGAAATTCAAAAAAAAAATTAATTTTCGAATTTAGAATAAGGGATTTTAAAAATATTATTCATCCAGGATAGCACACAAGTTCTCCTGCGCACTCTTAAAATATTTCAATGAAAGGTTTGAAGAATTCTGTACATTCTCGAACATTTCCGGCACATTTCGAGAACCTTTCTGGAACATATTTGAGAATTAAGCGAACCTTCCGCAAACTGCCAAATTAAGTTTCAGGGAATTTTTGTGGAGAATTTAATTAATTTCATTAAAATAACTCCTCTCGAACTTTGCCCGAACATTCTTTAGGAAGGTTTTGGAATGTTCAAAGAATTTTAAAATATGTTCTGGTAAATTTTCGGAAGTAGGTAAATGTCCGCGTACCAGAGGACGTTCCCAAGGAAGGTGGAGGGAATGTTCGTAAAGAATTAAATTAATTTAATTTAATTTAATTCTCAAGAACATTGCTTGCAACTCCCTTAGGAATGTTCTCTGAAAAGTAGACATATATCTACTTCCGGGAATCTAATAATTTTCTAGGAAGGTTCCAGGAAGTAGGTAAATGTTTGGATATCAGATGACGTTCGCGAGTAAGGTGCGGAAAGTGTTCGTTAGGAATTTAAATAATTGAATTTAATTTATTCCTTAAGAACATTCCTTGCTCCTTCTGCAGGAACGTTTTGGCATACGCGCAGATTGATCTATTTCCGGGAACCTAACAAATGTTCCAGGATGGTTCCAGGAAACAGGTGAATGTCCGAGTATAAGAAGACGTTCCCAAGGAAGGTAAAGGAAATGTTCATGAGGAATTTTAATAATTTAATTCATTCTTTAAGAACATTTTCCGCATCTTCCTCGGAAACGTTCTCTGATACGTGGAAATTCACCTATTTCTGGGAACCTTCCTGGAACATTTTTCAAAAATCTGTGAATCTTCCACAACTTTCCTGAGGAAGGTTCGGGAAATATTGGTGAGAAATTTATTGCCCATTTTCCGGAAACCTAAAAAATGTTCCAGGAAGGTTTCAGGAAGCTGGTAAACGTCCGAGTATAAGAAGACATTCCCAAGTAAAGTGAAGTTAATGCTCTTGAGGTAATTGAATAGTTTAATTTAATTTATTTCTCAAGAACATACACCGCACCTTCCTTGGAAACGTTTTGGCATACGCGGAGATTGATCTATTTCCTGAACATTTTCTGCACCTTCTTTGGGAATAACTTCTAATATGCGGACATTTACCTACTTCTGGGAACCTTCCTGGAACATTTTTCAGAATTCTGTGAACCTTCCAGAACATTCCCAAGAAAGGTTCGGGTAATATTCGTGAGAAGTTTAATTAATTTAATTTAACTCATTTCTTACAAACATTTTCGGCACCTTACTTGGGAACGTCCTCTGATAGGCGGAGATTTTCTTATTTCCGGGAACCTAAAAAATGTTCCAGGAAGGTTTCAGGAAGCAGGTTAGTGTCCGAGTATAAGAAGATGTTCCCAAGGAAGGTGAAGGCAATGTTCCTGTAGTAATTGGATAGCTTAATTTAATTCATTTCTCAAGAACATTCCCGCGTCTTACTTGGGAACGTCGTCCCCTGAACATTTTTTAGTATTCTCCGAACCTTCCACAACTCTTCAAAACTTTAATTGAAATGTTCCAGAAAGTTTTAGGGAAACTTCTATGTTATTCGATATCGTTTAATAATTAGGGTGGTTCCTTCCAAACAAGGCTATTATTAACTTCATGGATGTAGGTTTTCCCGAGTAATGAAAATACCAGAGGGGTAACTGTGTGCTGATGGTGGGGACTGCTTGTCGTCAACGACTCGTCCCTGAAGCCGGTATGAGGACGAGTCGTGGATACCCCGAGAAAGGCTCCTTTTTGGGCGTTAATTGATACCTGAAATCGGACTTCAAATTTTTCTAGTATAGAGCGAAAGCCTATATTATTTAGTATAAAATCGACTTTTTTAAAAATATGCAATAATTTTCGCAATAATGAAGAACCAAGTTTTACACACTCAAGAAATATGTATCTCGTTCCTCTTAAAAGTTGTACCAAAAATCAGTTATAATTATTGTTAGTTTTCTCAAGAAGTCATTTGTTATTCAAAATATTGAAAATTGAAAAATTACTTTAATAGGAATTTTTCTTAATTTTCTAATATTTTACAATCTCAAAAATAAATAACGAATGCTTTTTATAAAATTGGACTATTTTATTAGAAATAAATACTAGAAGATTACATTTTTGATTGTTATAAATAATTATCATAATCAAATGAATTTATTAAGTGCCTTAAGATAGAGAACATTCGTTTTTTTTAGCACAATCGCTTATTTTACCACAAAAAATAATACTTGAACTGAAGCTAATGTTACTTAATATAATTTATTATTATCATAAACTATCAACAAACTTTTTCAATTGTTATAAGCAATTTTGAGAAAGAAATTATGAAATGGACTATTTCAAAATTAATGGTCCCTAATAGCAAGTAAAGAATTGTTTTAAAAATGTTTTCCATGAGCACATAATACTTGGATTCATTCCTGAAATTCGTTTAAATAAAGGCTATTGTCATGTAGATTGAAAAATTTTCACTAGGTAGATAATTAGAGCAGGCAGAAAAAACAGGAAGGGGAAGCAGGGAGTAGATGTGGCGGGGGTAGCATAAAAGCAGGAGAGAAGGGAGAAGTAGGTTACGCGAAGTAGTGGATGTAAAGGAAAGGATGCTAGTTGATGGATGAGTAGAAGAGGTTGCGGAAAAAGTGGAGTACGTGCTTGTCGGGAAAGGAAGGGAAGGGAAGTTGATAATTAGATAAGATAGGACACGAGAGGATAGAAGAGAACAGGAGAGTAGAGGGAGTAGTAAGGAGAGGAGGATACTTAATGACTTAATTAATTTCCTAATAGGAGAAATAGCTGTAAAAAAGGAATAGGTGCGGGTCGGGGAAGAAAGGAAAGGAGAGTTGATGGTAGGACAGCATTACAGGTTGGAATAGGATAGGAAAGAAGACAACAGGAGAGTAGAGGGAGTAATAAGGAGAGGAGGATACTTTATGACTTAATTAATTTCCTAATAGGAGAAATGGCTGTAAAAAAGGAGTATGTGCGGGTCGGGGAAGAAAGGAAAGGAGAGTTGATGGTAGGATAGCATTACAGGATGGGATAGGATAGGAAAGAAGACAACAGGAGAGTAGAGGAAGTAATAAAGAGAGAAGGATACTTTACGACTTAATTAATTTCCTAATTGGAGAAGTGGCTGTAAAAAAGGAGTAGGTGCGGGTCGGGGAAGAAAGGCAAGGAGAGTTGATGGTAGGATAGGATCGGACTGGATGGTTTAGGATAGAAGAGGGCAGGGGAGAGGGGGGAGTAATAAGGAGAGGAGATTTAAACGAATTACTTAATCTCTTAATAGGAGAGGTGGTGAGAAAAGAGGAGTACGTGCGAGACGCGGAATAAAGGGGAAAGTAGTTGATGAGAAAGTAGGATTGGACAGGATGGTTCAGGATAGGATAGAAGAGGACAAAACAGGGAAGTAAGTTATAAGGAGAGGAGAACATCTAAACAACTAAATTAATTTCTGATCAGGCTACGAGACCCTTTTTTGTAGGCACTTGTACCTACTTGAACCAAGTTTTTTTCTATCTTCTCAAGAGAAGGTGTGTACAACATTATTTTGACACAGCATTTTTTTGTTAGGCTACCAATTGTTGTAAAAGTTACAAAAATTTTGCAAAGACAAAAAACGTTTGTTGTAATAACTTTTTTTTTCTCAGTGCGGTACACAGTAATTGGTGTTTTCAGGGGGAGAGAGCAGCAATCTTAGCCGAGGGATATTGGTGGTTATCCTAGTGAGTGTGGTGAAGGCTGTCTTCGTTTCTTTTACAGTATTGGCTCTTTGCTACAGGTACAGTTGCAAATTTCTACAGCTGATGAGAGCCCACTGAGTGGGTTCGAAGTAACCCCTGTCGACGTGACGTAATTCGTACCTAGCTGGATAAGGAGGCATTGCACGCGGCCATCACTGCTCTATAATTGATTATTTATTCATTACTTTAGCCTACTTATTTGATGTCTTCTTGGATGTCCTTTTTTACGCTCCTGTTTTCGCAACTATGCCTAACCATCTGTGGACATCTGTTCCCCCTGGAACGGCTAAGAGAATGAAAAAGAGAAGGTCCTGCGAGCCAAAAAGATTTTCTGATCCCTTTCTGAAACGCTCGTTAACCCCATCAATCAATGTTATTCCTCCAAGCGTTTATTCGTTTCGAGGTTTCTCAGTTATTAAGTTAGATTTTCGTATATTATTTCTGTGAGAAAAGGTGAGATTGTCGGAATGATTCGAATGTTCTCTCTTGATTTATCACTTTTATTCTTACTTCATTAATTGGAATCTTGAGTGTGCGCAAGCTTTTTATCGGAACAGAGGGGAAATTCGCGATTTCACAGAAAGTGTTAAATTCCTTACAGTTTAAGAATTATTGGTAGAAGTATTGGTTTAAGTAAATTTAGTTAATTTTATTTAGACCTTCTGTTTTCTCTGAAGGTAATCATAAATCCAGATTCTAATTCACCTATGACAATTCGCATTGTATTCTAAAAATTTTAAATGGATTCTTGCGATTCTAATTATAATTGAAATTTTATTTAATTATATCAATCAGGAATACATTGTAGTAATACTAATTGAATTTGGCCAATTCCAATCGATTAGTTCAAATTCAAATTGACTTACAGAAATTAAAATTAATTTCTATAACCGAAAATTCAACGCTGACTATTAAATTCAGATGCCAATATTTCCAATTGAATGCTAGCAATTTCACTTGAATTTTAGCATTTTCAATTCAATTTTAGCAGTTACAATTAACTGTTAGCAACACGAATTCAATTCTATAAATTCCAGTTAAATTATTATGATGCCAATTGAATCAAGGGCGCTATTGATAAATTTTGGTCAAAATAAAATCTGTTTTAATTTCCTTTGAATCAAAAAATATTCTTCCACCTCGATTAAATCACTAAAAAACGATCGGAATATGACCTCGATATTCCAATTTATTGCATGAAAATGTAATGCATCATTTAAGGATCCAGGACCAATCGCTCTGTATAATTTAGTATGTGACTATCGTAAGTAAAGTGGAATATGGTGGTTGTACCAAATGTGCCAGCTTAATGTTCTGTTCGCACGACTGTCAATAACGAGGCTGAGTTTCTGAATTTTCAAGACCAATTCAATTTCCTGAAAAATCATAAGTTTCTAACCATCATATCAAGCTTAGCTTCTATTTGCCACTAAACAAACAAGTTTACGTTTATACAATTAAACGAGCCATGTCTAAATTAAATTTGGAATACTTGAATGCTAAGTTCAGTATTTAGAAAAGAAAGTATGTCATATGCCATTAGCATTATCATAAACTAAGAAATATTTTATTAAATACATACATCATCAATTCTCAAATCGCGAAAAAAATTTGCAACACAAGACACAAATTGCGCGCCATTTTTCATACAGCAAAATTTCCTCTTTCTATTCCTAACGAACGAGAAAGTTGCACCGAATCTCCATGCACAAGCATCGCGTGTGATCACAGGCTCAATGATTTTTTAAAAGTGTTTTTTTAGGTACATAAATTTTCTGAAAACAGGGCCTAAAATGATTTTGATCGTTTTGAGTGGCGGAATTCAGGATTGATCCAAGGTTTCTTATATTTTTCCATCAAACACTTATGCCTTCTTGGGTAATCATCTTGGGCCCAGTTTTAAAGTAGGATTTTTTTATGTAAGTTTCAATGACGTAGGTTCGAACTTGAATTCTAGATGGATACGCCGTTCAGCGTATCAAGGTCGTCGTGCGACAATTTTCGAGATACTACAATTACTACATATATTATTAATATTTGATAGACCTATACATTATATACGTAAAGTTGTCTTATTATTCTCAATGGTCTGTATCGTATACATATTGAATATTATATGTGCTGATATTGGCTTCTCTGTTTCTTGTCTGTTTCTGTCTGTCACTGCCATCTCTGTCTGTCTGCATGATGTTGGACGCTCGCGGAAACCAAACCACCCCACATACCGCGCACTGCGTACAATGGTACTCGACCTCGCTCTGGATGACCAAATATTGTCGTCCGCCGTTTGTCACGAAATCACAGAGAACTACCACGGCTCTAACACTGTATTTTTAGTTGGTATGCTCATGTCGGTGGTAGGGGGTGTTTTCGTAGTATTTGCTCTGATGGCTCTCTGCTACAGGTCAGTCGTAGTACATAGAAACTTCTCCCTCTGTCTCAGGTTAGTGTGCAGATACTTACACGTAGAATTTCTTTGTATATGTCCTTCGTTCTTTCTTCTTCTTCTTTTTGACTTTTCTTATACTTCATCTTCATCGTTTCCACGACTTAGATACTCTCCGTCCTTATACGTTATCGAATTTTTGCCTTATTTTGCATTCGATTCGAGACGCGCTACTGCTGTTTGATTGTCTATAATGCTCTGCACAATCCCACTGAAGCAAACGATCGCCATTGTCGCTCTTACTTCAAAAATTACTTCATTGGATTAAGATCTCCAGGTTTGGAAACATATGCAAATGTATCAGGTGATTCGATCAGAAAAACTAGAAACTTCATGGATATGATCCTTATGATCTAAGCTTTAAAATCAAGATAGAAAGGTAATACCCCTACTATTTTTTGAATTACCTTCATAAATGTCGGTACAAGCTAACGCATCATTATTATCTGCGTTGCAACTAATTTATCGCAAAAGACGTTATTGACGAAGATAATTGAAGACCTGCTAAAGATGTTGTGTTATTTCTAAACTTATCAGAAAAATGACTCCTATTAAATTAAAATGAAAGGTTGAAAATTATTCAAATGTAGGTCAGACTATTACAATTCGTTTCTTTTAAAACAAATAAATTTTAACTTGAAGTCGCTGCATATTCAGAAGCAATATCTAGGTTCTGCAATATCTAGGTTAGCCTGCTCATAAAGGATGTAATACGAATTTTTCGTGCAAGATTACATTAACGAAGATAATTGGACCGCTACTGAAGATATTGTTACGTTTCTACACTCATCTAAAAACAAAGTTGTTAAAGATTATATGTCTGGAATTTAATATATATAAATCGCTACATTCGAAGATCTACTGGATTAAAATTGGGAGTTTAAAATTATTTAAATACAGGTCAGATTGTTTCAAGTCGCTTATTTTAATTAAAATAAATTTTAACTTCAAGTCGTTGCATATTCAAAAGGACTAATCAGAAAATTCTGAAACTTTGTTAATTTGTTCCGTAATATCTTGATTTCAAAATCAGTCCAGAAGGACAAATTAATTTTCTATGGTTACGTAAATAACTTTATAAATGTAGTCATAACACATAAGATCATGAGCATCTTTATTACAATGTGATTAGCCTACTCGTAAAGTATGTAATATGAATTTATCGCACAAGACTAGATTTACGACGAAATAGTAGATATTTTTATCTCTCCAAACTTACCTAAGAACAGACGTTTTAAAGATCATATTTTAGCAAATAAGGAGATAGTTAATTGCTTCCTTCGATGATCCAGTAGATTAAAGTTAAAAGTTGAAAATGATCCAATACAGATCAGACTGTTCCAAATCGTTTCTTGTAAGATTAATAACTTTTACTTCAAGTCACTGCATGATCAAGAGCAGAGATAAGAAAAGCTTGAAACTTCTTGGATATAATGCTTAAAATTTAGGTCTTTATATCAGCCCAGGAGATAAAAATATTTTTAGTAGTTGCTGCATTTTACACGAATTTGAATTACTATTAACGAAGATCTAGTGGATTGAAGTTAAAAGTTTAAAAACAATCGAATACAGATTAGACAGATTTTATGAAATCAGTCCAGATAAATAAAAAATCTGCAGTAGTTTTGTACTTATATTCGTTAATTCAGACATCAGCTAGAAGATCATGATTATTTACTTATGAAGAGTTTTTCAGGTAAAGCCCACTTGAAGATGGCCCTCAATAAAAATTGAAAAGAACATGATTTAGAGGCCTACTTCAAGTGGGCTATACTTAGTTGTCATTCTCAGTTCCTCAATTGAATATGCAGTGGATTTAAGTTGAATTTTGAAAATTGATCAATTGCAATTCAAACTGTTCCACCACTTTTATTTTAATTTCAAAAACTTTCGACTTCAAGTAAATCTATTTTTAAAGTACTAATAAGCAAAACGTCAGACTTTGTGGATATCGTTCTTCAAATCTGAACTTGCAAATAACACAAGCAACGTAAAAATATCTTCATTACTTTTTTAATTATTTTCATGAACGTAGACACGAGTAACAAGCGACCATCATCATCTCGTCACATTGTATTAGGCCTACGCGTAAAGTATGTAATACTAATTTCTCTCATGAGTTTACATTGATGGTGATGGATCGAAACTGTTGCGGTATTTTTTATCTTTTTTGGCTTATTTGAAAACACACAGAACACTGAATTGATTTCTCCTGGGCATGGAGGGCGTCGATTTAACTATGTGGAATCGAAAAAAAGAACTAGAAAGAGTAGGTCGAATTTCAAAGATGCATTTTGATTTTGACATTAGTGTATTTTTACGATTGTCTTGAGAGTTTCAAAAATGATTGAATAGTAAAACTGCGTCTTCATGATAAACAAAAAATTTCAATGGCATTTCCATCTTATAGAGTTTAAAAAACATTTATTTGAAAAAATGATTTTTTATGAGAAAAAAGTTACTATGTTCTGTAAGTATCAATATTACTATTAGAAAATTTTAATTGAAACACGAATTATCACCTAACTTTTAATTTCAATTATGTAGAAAGTAAATGTTACATGCATAAATGCATAAAAATTTGCTTTCAGTTAATGCTTGCTTCAAAGTAAGTTTATCTAAGCTAATAATATCTTTAAATTCAATATAAATAGTGCTACTTATTTTTTTTAGAAGAATGCATGTTGTAAGAAATATGTATTTTTAGTGTATGAGATGAAAATTTCATCTGATACAATTGCTTTTCGATTAGGGTTTAATTTTATTGTGAAATAATTGTTTCATACTCAACAAAACAATCGTAAAAAAACTGTTATTGGACAAATAATATGCATCTTCAAAATTGAACCTACTCTTTTTGGTTTTGATGTTCTGATGTTCACTTATTTATTGTATGTACGTTAAATAAGTTTTAACTTCAAGCCACTGATTCAAAGTCACTTATCAGAAAAACTTGAAACTTTATGGATAGGGTCCTTAAAATCTGAACATTAAATCAAGACCAGAAAGATACAAATATCTTCACTAGTTCTATAATTATCGCCAAAAATGTAAATAAAAGCCAGAAGATCATGATCAATTTCATGGTACGTCGGTTTTTAAAGATAATTGAAAAATTACGAAATATACTTTTGTCTTTATAGTTTAATCTAAATGAATGCATAATAAATATAATATTTTTATAATTTCAAAAATTTTTTATCACCAACTTCAAAAACAGTGAGCTGTAGTTGACAGAAAAAAATAGTCAAAGAGCCTCGGTGGCTCAGTGGTTAGACGCTCGGACTTCACCTCAGAGCTCCGGGGTTCTATCCCTGAGCCGGTACCTCTGGAAATTTTTCTTTGTACCTTCACCGAGGTTCTGGTGGTTCGGAACCCACCTTAAGCTGTAAGTCCCCCTCCCACCACCAAAAAGGGTGTGGGAGGTGTGTTAAGGAATAGGAAGAGGGTGAGTGAAAAATGTAAACCCTTAGGGGACACATTAGAAGCTTCCACTAAAAAAATAGTCAAATGCCTAAAGTATATAATTTTAAATGTACACCTAGTTGTCAATTTTTTGCAATATTTGAATAAAATTTAGATGAAAAATGATACGTTGATATTAGAGATACTAATAGCCGATTATTGAAGTGAGTTATTTTGTCTGGCTCAACGTATCTATTAAATAGATATTCATGGCTTCACTGTAAAATAGCTGACACTGATTTTCTAGTATTTGATAATATAATTGAATCTATTAGAGGCGACAGCAAATCGTACACAATTAGTTTAAATATACCAACGAGGGAATCAACTCTGTAATATCGCAATGTAATGGGAAATTTCTGTTTGTCAAATGAGGCATACATAACAATAATAATTTCGACGTTTGTATTATGTGGCTGGCAACAAAAACAGTAAATCTCAACTTAAATTTTAGCTTTAGTTTTCCTCTGAAATCTTTATAATGAGTTAACTCCAAGATATGAATCTTTTGAAAATAATAATAACGTTGTTTGTATATTCCACATAGTTGAAAAGTCTTGTGGTATTTTCGATATAAATTACACAGAAATTTCCCAGAATTCCTAGCATAATATTGCGCATGCATATAACTTTCGCACAGAAGCTTCATTAGATTCAGACTTGATTACGCATTTATGAGCGAGACCTTATACCAAATTCCAATCCTCTCGTATCTTATCTACCTGAGATTTTAAGCACAAACTAATCTGAAAGGTTAAATTGGAAACTAGTCAGAATAATCTATGTGCAAGTGAAGTTCAGTACTAGATAATAAGAGGAATATTTACTGAAGTTTCTTGTTCAAAGAAGGTCAGTTCCTGTTTCCAGCTGGGAAGGCTGATATCTTTGAAGTTGATTATTTGGAGATTGTGAGGTATCGATCGGATCGTTTGCTTTAGGGTGATTCCGCATAACTTTCGTCGTCGTCGACGTAGTTTCGCAAATTCGCTCGCTCGTCGCAAATACGTGGAGCGATCGATCGCTTTGCCCGTCGCGTCATGTCTGTGCGAGTTTGCCTTGACTTTGTTGTCCTGGCGGAAACGAGGATCGTTTGACGTTCGACGAACTTCCACGGCTGTGACGCACTGCACTCGCATCGCTCAAGCGAACTTGTAATTGCTCTTTATCTCCTTTACGATTCGCTCGAATTAGCAAAATTCCTCGCGAGCCTCAACTCAATCGCGATTCAAATTAGGATCCTTTGACATTTAAATTGAGCATTTCAAAAGTCCAAGGTCAGAGTAAACTTTTACAATTCTCAAAAAAGTTCATCAGGTTAAACAGGGAAATAACTCAGAAATTAATTTCTATGCAGATAAAACTTCATTCAAGGTGTGACAAGGAAAAGGTCCTATCTTGGAATATGCAGATTAAAATGTTCTATTTCAGATATTTCAGATTGAAAAGCTCTATCTCTAGAGGATGAACTCCTGACACTTCAGAGTTTCTTCTAAAATTTATATGGAACACCAGTGCCTTTATATCTTTATAAAACATTTTAGATTACATATTCTGAGTTAGAACTCTTCAGTATGCATGTGCCAATATGGAACCTTATCACTCGAACAAGTCAAATTTTTTGAAATAGCTCGTTATAAAAAATGAATAAATATCGGCAGAAATATTCTTACGAATTAGACTCCTTTTTTAATTGCTTGAAAAACTGTCAAGTGCATTTCTCTTTGATGTACAGGAAATAAGGTACAGGAAATGAGGGGAATGTTTGGAAAATTTAATATCCCTATTTTTTAAATAAATTTTAAAATACCGTCCATAAAAATAAGTTAGTTTCTAAAAAAGAATGTCTAAGTAAATTATTTAAAAGGCAGTAATTCCTGAGTTATTTCCAGATAAAATTTTAATGGAATTTGCTTACAACCATAGGTTTTTATCTATTTTAATATCTGTTATATCCCATGATCATTTTAAGAGAAAAATGAAGTTTAAAACATTACAACTTTTTCCAAAATATATACTCTTTAATCATGTGATATCGCAGAAATAAAAATAGAAACAACCAGAACTTGCCAGTAACTTTTAAGGTCATTTTTATCGAAACCCACCTTTCTTCGACTTTTAAAGGAACTTTGAAAAACGAGGGATTATTTACAAAACTAAAAATTTTCTTTGTCGTAAATTGGACAGTAATTTGGGTCATTTTCATTTTGTTTTGAAATTCCTCTGCTATATTATACCAAGAATAAAACTTAATTGCAATAAAAGAAATGTTTCCAGAATACTTTTAGAAATTAGCAACAATTTGTCTGCCCAAAAAAAACTGTTCAAGTTTAAACTAAAGTTCGTTAAAAAACTAAATTTCGTTATGTATTAAAAAAACTTCCATAAAGAACACTTTTATGAAATCAGCGCTTTGGCTTCACGATTTTTTAATACACTGATTGTGTTATAAACAACTAAAATCAAAAATAGATATTTATTGTCCAAAATTTCTCAGGAAGAATGAAATAACATTTTTAATTGCTGAAATTTTAGATACTTTTCAGGCGGATGGTAATGAAAATTAATTTTAATTCCAAAAATAAAGTTTAAAAAAAACTAACCTAGGTTCATTTTTTCTACTTAGAAACACTTTACAGTCGTTAAATTCAGATTATCTATAGCTTACTTAGATTTCCTATTATACCGTGTGTAAAATTAACCAATGAGAAATTTAGTAGTTGAAATCTATGAAAATGGAAGATTCTATTTATGTTTAAAAATTACCCGAAATTACAGAAAAATTAATATTCTCTGCAATATTTTTTCACGAGGTTTGCGTTTAAAAACTTGAATACTTTAATTTTGGTTGTTTTTGGAATAAAATTATCGAAAAGGGATTGCTAACCAACTTAATTTTTTGAAAAAAATTCTTGAGTTTAATATGAAACAAAGAACAAACTGAATCAAACTATTCATTTAGAAAAATGTTTCGTTGGGATAATAAACGATTTTCTTGCTATAGAATGAAGAAATTTTTTATTGCTCCTATAAAAGGTGGGTTATTTCGATAAATTTTCAGCCAAGCAACAATAAAAAGATAGCTGTTAAACTAACCAAATATTTATTAAGTAAATATTTTTTAATAACCAATACTTTTTGAAACAAAAATTGTTCAAGTTTGTTCGGTTGTGGTCATTTTGGAACGAACTCAGCTCATTTCATTAAAGTTCGTCAGTGTTCTAATTTGATAAAATGGTTTTATTGGTATTTATGCAACTAATTTGGTTTTATGTGACAAATAAAATTTTTCTCAATTTTGACTTCGTTTGTTATAAGCAAAATAACTTTTAACTTTAACTCACTGCATGATCAAAAGCAGTGATCAAAAAGCTTGTAACTTAGTAGATATGATGCTTAAAATATAGGTTTTAAAATCAGCTCAGAAAGATAAAAGTAACTCAAAAAACAAAACCAGTTTTATCATTTTCAGTGTCCGTTAAATTGAATTTTTCTTTAGTCTTTCAACTCAGAGTTATACCGGACCGGTATAGGGAAGCGTAACAAGGAGTATAAGAGCAAACTGCAATTTTCGCTACATATCGCAAACAAAGGCACCGGCGTTGCTTTGGCTTGCACATTTTATAAGGCGAATTTAGAGCTGCTTTCGGTTTTTTGTGAATAACGTAATACGACGAGAGTTTAAGTGAATAGGAACGCGGGAAATAAAAATTGTTTTTTACGAAGTGAATATTTTTCTACGGTGTGTATCTGTTTCGCCTCTTGGCTAATGGGACTTGTACCAGGGTCGCCAAGTTTCGGTTTAATCTTGACCTTATTAGTTTTCTTTTGATCACTTTTTAGAAATTGTACCAATTTTTATTTGATGCGTAAGATGTTAACAACAAAATAGATGGTAATGTAATTATTTCCGTTGAAGAAAAATACTCGAGTAAATTGGCGACCCTTCTTTTGCACTTTTTGCACCTTGTTATAGTGCTTATGATTGTCGGCTTCGTGGTAGCATGCGAGCACGCTGAGTACGCGAGTCTGACGTCTCGATGGTGAATTATAATCGTCGGGAGAAACATCTATTAAAAAACTATATTTCATTCGAGCCTAATAGTCCCACTGCCAAATTTGCCTTTACCTCGAGCCAAAATGTATTATTCAGTAATTTATAAAAGGCGAAGGACTCTATTAGGCCGTATCTTTTTCTGAGTGTAAGTCTTTGCAAGTGTAGCAGCGCATGTTTCTCAAATTATGACGACAATGTATTTCTTGCAATATTTGCCTTACGAACTGTGTCAAATTAAGAATCAAGTGAAAATTATTTGTTCCTCGATGGTAAATCCCCTATTTTAATTAATTATGGGCGATCCACGACTCGTCCTCATACCTGTTTCAGAACGAGGTTGTGGGCATTGTCTGGCTCTTGGGGCCCACTATCACTGTTACTCATCTAGTCTTTTCCTTACTCGGGCAAAACTATTTCCGTGAGGTAATTCATGCCGTGAATCAATAATAACATTGTTCTGAAGAAATTAATTTATTTAAGAACGCTGAATAATTTGAACTTCTTAATCTGCAATATATACAGAAATCCGGAAAGCAGAAAAGTTTTCCTGAACATTCCTGGAACACTCAAATAGAATGTTTGGCAAATTTCGAAAAATGTTCCCGAAAGTATCTGGGAAGTAGCTAAATGTTTGCGTATCCAGGAAAATTCCTAAAGAAGGGTCGTTGAATTTTCGAGAAAATGTTCGTATTATAGATATACCTTTTTTGGGAACCTTCCTGGAAAATTTTTCGGAATTCCCCACACCTTTCATCGTAATGCTTCTGGAATGTTTAAGGAAACCTTAGTGCTATCCGGGAACTGACATTTGTTTGAAATACTTGCAGCAGTCAGACTAAAATGCAGTAAAAATTATTTATCCACTATACAGTGCTAAAGAAACTCTTAATGAACTACTATTTACTATTTTTGTAAATCAGATCTTTTTCAAAAATACTCACAACGTGTTAGATGAATTTCCGTTAACAGATTAGTTAATGTTATTGGATGTCCACTAGATGAGAAATTAATTTGAAGACGTTCATATGTTGGTAAACGAGTTTAATTTTTTTTTAATCCTTTTGTATAGTTGGCTTAATCCTTAGATGTCATCTTCTTCCAACCCTTCTGTATAATTAACTGATGTTCTTGGATATCAACCAGGTGAGAAATTAATTTGAGGAGGTTAGCATTGCTGGTATATTGGGATTCTTTTTGATCAGTATAGAAGCAAAGCTAAAATCTTTTAAATCAGTGGACTGATCCTTGATGCTAACATAAGACTCTAAAAGAATGTCAATGGGATCAGAAAGTCAAAAAATCATTTAGAAAACAGTTTTTTTTTATTTAAAAACAAAAAGTTTGGACTTCCAGCTGAATCGACATCTTAACAAGTGCCCCGAGTAAGGAGAAGACTATAGAGAGAAAATTAGGCTGGTAGTGAAGGACACTCTAATGCTAAAATCAGGGAGTCCATAATAGTCAAAAAGTTCATACGAATTCGTCCTGAAGCAGGTGTGAGGACGAGTCGTTGACTGCCCTTAATTTCACATGTACTTTTTTATTTTTACAGAAAGAAAAGGAAAAATATTGTGGATTCTTGAAATTAGAGCGATGCGAAAGAGAGATTTCACCTTTATTTCCTATCTGTCACTCGCTATCGAGCACGCTCGGGATGATAAAAAATATAGCCGGATTAATGGATTTTTAAAAGTACCGCATTTTATACGAAGCGGTTTCGTATCGAGAATGCTGAGTGAACATGGACGTTGATGAAAAAAGAAGGAGCAAAAAGGAACAATAAACTTTTTATTTTCCATTTCGTGGACATT
Source organism: Druon quercuslanigerum (assembly GCA_010014905.2). Taxonomy (NCBI): domain Eukaryota; kingdom Metazoa; phylum Arthropoda; class Insecta; order Hymenoptera; family Cynipidae; genus Druon; species Druon quercuslanigerum. The sequence goes on from JAAAKG020000013.1 coordinate 38,543, forward strand.
TAATCGTATTGAAAGCTCCCCTTTTATTAGGAGACGAATCTCTCTTTCGTATGGTTTCTACGGTTTTAAGAGGACCATTGTATGAATCTTAATGTGTCCCACGTGTCTACATTACGATTTGATTTTTGTTCCTTTATTGGGTACTGCAGTGGAGGAACACACAAGGTTAAAATAAGACCAGCTACGGTTTTACCAACTGACTGGTTAACCTTTCATTTTTACCGCATGCGAAATTCAAGAGTAGATGGTTTAGCCCCGATAGCCCCGAAGAGAAAACATCAGATTTGTTCGTTCTTTTCTGCAAGATAAACTTCAGTGCAACGAAGGAAAGCGGATTGGACATTAAACGTTGAAGCCACGCTTCCACATAAAATGATACACTTTTTATCTCTCACCATAAGCATTCTAAGAGATTTCTCTTGAAAAAATGAGTTCGGAATAAAATTTACGTTTCTTCGTTGTTCACTTTTGAGACAAAGACTCGTGTGTTTTTAAAGAAAGTTAGCGGTTGGCGTAACTACTTTTTTGGGGAAGCTACATCGAATTATTGAGAGTGAGTGTTTCCAAATCCAAACTAATCAATTTTAAAACTTAAAAATATTATATTCTGCGTTTTCATATGCTTTACTTTACCATCTTACGTGATTTTGAGCAACTCATTTTGGCATTTCTGAATTTTCGTTTTTCCGAATTAGATTTTACTATCAGTTTCATCATGGTAAACTACCATTTCTGTTTTTCCAAATAGAAGTTTATCGTAATTTTCATGATGCCGAATTGTTATCAGTCCAATTTTTAATTTTGGGATGACCTAATTGCACAAGACTAAATTTTGAATGTTGAAAATATTGTAAAATGGGGCTAGCAAGTGCATAGAAAGGGCCCTAATTTACTGCACTTAAAATGTAATTAACAAAATGCACATTTTCTACCCAATTAAAAATTCTTAAGCATTAGGTTACTTTAAATTATTATTTACGAAATTTGATTATCATAAAATTAACCCCTTGGGGAATTGTTCTAAAAAATATACAAATTGAAAAATAGAGCCTTTTTAGACACGAAATGTTATTGTGACTAATTGAAAATAGTCAATTACCCAGAAATAACATCCAATAAGGTTTTAAACTCCGGGGACCACTTTTAAATCTCCGGGACTAAGTTTTTATTTATGTTTGCCAAATTGGATCCACCCTTTCGGACAGATTTTTTAATCAGCGACTCAAAAAACTTATTTATATTTTTTCTGAATTATTTAGTCCAGTTGCATTAAATATTACTTTTAGAATATATCAATTTCTTCAATAAAAAATGTCGCTAGTTTTACTTTGTTTCAGTAATTTTAATTTTTTGGAATTTTTCTATTTCAGTAATTTTCAACATTCAGGATTTTTTCATTGACATAATCATTTCATTTTTCCGACTTGCTATTTATAATCATTTTTTTACGGAACTGATACTTGTCAGTTTTATTTTTATAATCGCCTTTTGAAAAAGTTTTGTTTAACATAAAAAGCTGAAAACTTGTAAGTTGTGCAGTTTTAGACTTATGAAATTTTCGCAGTTTATAAAATTGGTTTAATTTCTAATATTTCTATTTAAAGTTGTTTGATTTTTAATATTTTAAATTTTTAAATAGTAAATATACAGGGTAATTACGATCGAGGGTTCCTCATTACCGACATTACCGTCTTCTAGGGTTTATGACCATGCTAAAAATGGTTCTTACCCGGGCTAAATTAAATACAATAAAAATAAAAATTATAATATTTTAACATGATTTAAAGTAATACTTGTGCAATAATACTATTACAAAAGCATTTATAGCACGTAATGTACCACATCTTTATAAAACTAGCGTTGGGCAATAACGAACTTAGAGAGTCCCATTATTTTATATTCGAATTTTGACAATATTTATTTTTATTGCTGTTTTTAAATTATAAAAATACCATTAGGATTTCTTTTTATATTTTTCTGGTCTTTAAAAATTTAGCACGGATACAAAACTTATTTAGCATGGACACAAACCCTCGAAATCCCTTGAAGTCAACAATTTTGGTAAGTACATGTAAGAATCTTGCACTTAATATTAAAATTATTTAATTTCAAGTTAAATTTACTTCTCGAAAGTCAGCTACGCCAATGAATATATCCTTAAAAAAACAAAAAAAAATTTGTTAGTCAAGTTTTTTTTCTAAATAACGATTTGGAAAACAAGTACTTCCTAAAAAAAAAGATTGCAGAAAAGAACTCCGAATTCGGCATATACTGAATCAAAATAGGTATGTATGTATGAACAAATCTGGTGTAACTAGCCTAAGTTCGGCCTAGTCATATATTAAATAAATGCTATAGACCACTGATGCACATTGACAAAAAAGAACAGTTCGTAAATTTTCTTAGCTTGCATGAGCTTTATTGTCCTTTTCTACTAAAAACCTTAGCACCCTCGGCTCTTTTTTAAATTTCCGTTTTCTCACAGACGGAAGGGTACCCTCCCAAAGTACGATCCACCCTACACGAAGAAACCAGCACAGAAGAGCTTCAGCGGTCCATCAGAGAATCATCATCAAGAGGCTGCACTAGATAGCGTCAACAAGATCATCTCATTTGGCAGAATGCCTCAGTACAGGTACGCTCATCATTTTTCCAATTGGATTATTCCAACCTCAGAAATCAAATCCGTCTCGTTCCAGTTCTTTGAAATATTTAGGGACATATACCCACTTGCCCGCCTTCAAGAACAGTAATGAAAAATATCGGGAAAACTAACACTAATCTATTAAAAATTAGCCTTGACTTCAAAAGGTGATAGCGACCTTCAAAATATAGACAGAAATGTATATTTTTTAATATTTGGAAAGATTATTAAATTCTACGTGTAATGGTTATTATTTGAAGTAGTTCAGCTGCGTGTGTATTCCAAGTGGAAAATTCCTGTGTAGGAACTTGGAGAATCCTGGTCATGTTTCTGGATGCGACTCTGGAGACGTTCCTGGACACTATTCTGCACGCGAACCTGAACAGATAACCTTGACGGTTTCTGCATAGAATTTTTTAAATGATCGAGTATAGGTTCCTGTACAGGTTCCTTTTTAAAGTAAATTGAGGCGCAAGTCTTTTTACGAAAGTTGTCGTGAAAACTCATTTCGCTTACAGCTATGAAGTAGATTTCCTCTTATTCCTTGAAAAACGAACTTACTATCGAAAGAGCCAAGGCACTAGAATACAGACCTGTGCAGGTAATCTTGACGATTCATGATCTTGTAAAGCAACCTGTACGTAATCCTGTAAAGCAACCTGTAGACAAGCTAATCTTTGAATGATCCTATACAAGTTCCTTTAAAGAGTGATTTAAGGCGCGGTTTCATGTACAGGAAATTGTTTAAATTACTAAAAATCAAACGGCCTAGAAAATAGTCCTCGGGTTTGCTAGTGGATTGGGTTTCTCGATAGTGAGTTCTATCTTCAATGGATTTCAATTTACTTTGCAAGGTAACCTGTACAGGAACCTATGCTCGATCATTCACAGTTTCCTCCGTCAGTGCAGCTTCAATTCCAGAATCATGTACAGTTTCCTGCGCCAAATTCCTGCACTGAAACCGACAAGATTACCTGTACAAGTTCGTGTGCAGCATCAAGTCCAGGATGCTCCAAAATTCCTCTACAGAAATTGTCAGCGTTGTTGAATAATCACGTGAGAAAGACAAAAAATAAAATTCTAATTATTGAGCAATTATATACTTCAACTCTCTCTACGACCCAGGAAAACAATATTTTTAATTTGATATTTAACAAATGAATAGTAAAACCAAAAATCACATTTCTCAAATATCAAATGTATAAATTGATTTTCGTAGCTCCTGCCAAGAGTTGAAGTTAAAATACAAATATCCTTAAAGACCATCATTTTATTTTTGTCTTTCTAACGTGATTATTCAATATCTATCAGCTCAAATTACTTCAGTTAAGGCTCATTTAACGCAGAATACAATAACATTTTTTAAAAATTTCGATAAATATTCCTACCTATTTTCTGGATGGAAATATCACCATTTAAAGTCAGGACCAATTTTTAAAAAGTTATCAAGTAAGTCGTCCGATACTGTCAAGCGGTAATCTACCTTACCGACATTTATTTACCAATACACTTGCCCACTGTCGGTAAGGTAGGAACCAGGTGAGGATTATATGACGTTAATTGGATTTTTCTTTGAAGAAAGATATATATCACAGGAAAATTATTTCTAAGTTTCAGCTTTTTTCGCAATATTTAAACTATAGTCAAAATAAATATTAATTAACTTATATTAGTACACGTATTTCTCATAAGAAAAATGACGTTTTTTTTATTACTTTTATCCAGAAACGTAATATTATCTGAATCTAGTTGAAACTTAATTTTTTTTCGCAAGAAAAATAAATGGAATAAAATAAATGAAATAAAAATAAAGAATAATTTTCAAATATCACAACCATTATTTTTTTATATGGACCTAAAAATTGAATAAGTAAAAAATTGAGTTTCACGACTTTCTGCAACTAATAATGGTTATTTTTCGTTTGGTTTTTTAATACACATTGTTTTTAATATATAAAAAACTACTTTATACTGATAATTAGATTTTTACTTAAGATCTTTGAACAATTTATTAGTTTTTTAAGCAATGTCCGCTTAGAATAGAGTTAGAAAGTAGCGGTTACAAATAATTACATATAATATTACAAATAATTGTTTAAACAATTTATCATTATGTATAATAACATTCTTTTAAAATTAATCTAGAAAGTTGGAGTTTTTCTAAAAATTTTCACTTCTTGTTCACATTTTAATTACATTTAGGCATTAACACATAAGGGTTTACAAATTTAATTGCCTAAACAATTATTTATTATTTTCAATCATATTATGTTTGAATAATACGAAAAAGTGATAGTTTTTTTGTTGAAATATTTAAATTCTTGTCAATGTTTCACTTATTTCGCAGTAAAAATTATTAAAATTTAACAAAAATAAACGTGTTAAGAAATTATTATTGTTTATAATTATCTTCTTCTATAGAATCTCTGATACTTATGTTTTTTTAATTTTCCACTGTTTGTGAACTTTTCTCATAGTGAGATAATAATTAACGCAAGTCGATAAACACAATTGTTTCAACAATTTATTATTTTTGTTTATAACTAATTTCTAGACTGTTGCAATTTTTTTTGAGTTTTTTAACTTTACCCTTCAACTACGAACAAATACTAAATAAAAAATAGAGATAATAACTTTTTTAACAATACCTTTATATAGATCCCTTTATATAGATCATATTAAATAAAGATTTTTCATGAATTAGTTAAAGACAGCCTTGTCTTAATTAATAATAATATATATTATTTGTTTCCTGCTCAAAAAGTTAAATAAAAATTGCAAAAAAAAGCCGCAACTTCTGAAATATAATAAATTATGTAAACAATTATGTTTGTTAACTTGGCTTAATTTTTATCTCGCTAAATATGGAGGAAAAGTTAAACATTTCAGAAAAAACAGCATTATTATAAGAGAAGATAGTAATAATGAATAATAATTTGTTTAAACAATTATATTTGATAAATTTCATTAATCATTTCCTTGCTCTCAGTGGACAGTTGTTAAAAATGTGAGATTTTTAAATAAAAACAGCAACAAACTAATATAAATACGGGAGAAGATAGTTATAAACAATAATTATTTGTTAAAGTAATTATGTTTGTCTAAATACATTAATCATGACCTCGCTTTAAAAGAAAATAGAACTTTTTTGAAACAGCTAATTTCTCACATTCTTCAAAGTTAACATTTTTAAAAATGATAATAAATTATTTAAACAATAAGGTTTCTTAATTTGAATTAATTATTACCTCACTATGACTGAAAAGTAGACCAAAAGTGGAAAATTGTGGAAAATTTCAGAAAAAACCACAACTTTCTAGCATTATTCAGAAAAAATATTATTATAAATAATAATAAATTGCCAAAACTATTATATCAGCTAAATTTTATTGATTGTCGTTTCGATCCAATTAAAAAGTTTAAAATCAGTTAAAAAGTTCGGAAAAACCCACGACTTTCTAACTCATTCTTAAGAGAAAGTTGCTTAAAGCAATAATTAATTAATAATTACTACAAAGTACTATTTTTTAAAATAAAAAACAATTTGTATTTTCAAAAAACCAAAAAATCATATTTAAAACCAAAAACTCGCAAGCATCAAGTTTGGGGTGAAATTTGAAAAATAATTATTTATTTGCATTCTAAAGCTACTTGTCGAAAGGAAATATAGAGTTTGAGCTCGATTTACCTTATTTTGACGATTCTGAATAAAATTTACAGAAATGTATTTTTTCACCCTAATATAAATATGTATATATTAATTAATATAATTAATAAAAAATGTGATTAGAAATGGTATTTAAGATAAAATCCTACTTACAGAGATAACTCCTTACCTTTCCTTGGTATCATATTACATACGTACATCTATACTCATTTACATTTAAAAAAAATGTATCGGAAATTTGCTATCGTCCAATACATTTTTTTCTGAACGCTTTAGAATACATCCAATACTTGCTGCTTCGCTATAGTTAGAGTTTCCTCATCAATATGTTTTTACTCTGAAAATTAAATAAACAAGCTTACAAAGTATTCTCAAAAATTTAATATTGTATCATTTGGTTGGCAAATAAGTCGGGTTTTTTCGACAATTTATAATCAGTTATTGCATAGAGAAAACAAAATATAATCAATTATAACATTTCCATTTCTCTCTGGGGCTTCTTGCCATCTTTTCTTAAACTTCACTATACCGCGTTCGTAAAAAGTCTGGGGCTTTTTGATGAAAAACCGGTTTAGGTGATTTTCGTAATTATTCTAATCAGTGAAGATTTTTTCATTCAGGGAAAACAGCAGACCAAAAAAAATTTTTTTAATTCTTGGTAATAATGTCTACTTAGCTGAAAGTACCTATACAGGAACTTTAGAGGAGCCTAAACATGTTTCTAGAATCTATTCTGCACAGGTAATATTGAGGGTTCCTGTGCAGGAATTTGGGAAAGGAAACTGTACATGACCCTGCAATAGAACCTGCACTGAGAAAGGAACCAGTGAATGATCGAGAATAGGATGCTGCATAAGTTCCTTTCGTTTTCCTAGCTCCTAGCAAGAGTTAAAGTATACCTTGATAACTGGAATTTTATTTTAATATTTCTCACGTGATTATTCAACTCAGCTGCACATTCGTGTAGAGGTAACTTGGAGCGTCCTGGACATGTTCCTGGATATGATCTTGCACAGGCGCGTGCAAAGGTAATCTTAAAGGTTTCTGTACAAGAATTTACTAAAGGAAAATACACATGATGCTGTAATGAAACCTGCACTCACAAAAAAAGGCTTTGAATGATCGAGTATAGCGCCCTATCGAGAGAGCCAAGCTACTAGTGAACTCTCGTCGATTAGTAGGTTTGCAGGTTTAATTTTAGGACCCTGAGAAAGTTCCTGTACATGAATCCGCGTCCCAAAATACTCTTCGAAAGAACCCTGTACAGGATCATTTAGATATTAGCTTGCTTAGAGGTGCCTTTGCAGGGTTATGTATGTTTTCCTTTGCAGCATTTTGTACAGGTTTTTTCGGCAAAATCCTGTACAGGTTCCTTTGACAAATTCCTGTACAGGTTCCTTCGACGAATTCCTGTACAGATTCCTTCCAAAAATTCCTGTACAGGCATCTTCAAGATTTCCTGAATGGAAAAAACTTGACTGATGAGGAGAGTCTCAAAAATCAACTAAATCGGTTTTTTATCAAAAAGGACTAGACTTTTTATGAAGACGTTATAATGAAACTGGTAAAAAGATGACAAGAGGACTTAGCGAGAAATGGAAGTTATGCAATTGATTAAACTTTGTTTTCTCAATGCAATAAATAATTATCAATTTTCTAGCAAAAAAAGAACAGACTCATTTGCGAACCTAAAAAATTTCAGTTTAAAAAATCACAAACATTGCTTTCGCAGCAGAAGCCATTAAGCGAAAGTTGCCACGCTTATAGTAGCACTACAAAATCCGCTACGATAGTGTATTTTTGGCTGTTTTACAATATTAGTAAATGTACATTTTCCTGTAGATTTTTCAGACATCGGTGAAGATTTTCATAATCAGATTTCATGTGATTACTGATTTATCGATATCCGTGAGGCTCCCAAAGAAAATAATCAATATTTTTGTTAACTTTAGGCCAAGGGGCTTCTTTAGGATTCTAGTTAAAATTCCTAAATGGATTTTTAGTGCAGATTTATAAAAATGAAGTTATTAATATTGTTTACCTAATCTCAAAAAATATTGATCTGAAATAAAACTGTTTCTGAAGCAAATAGAAAATTTTTAATTGGCTAATAACTGATGTTCTCTTCTGATTTAAAAATTAACAAACTAATTTTTATGGTAATTAAAATTATATGGCGGAGCTTTTATGTATACAGCTGTTCAAAGTAAAAAATAATAAAAATTATAAATAAAAATCTTATCATTTTGATTTTTCAGCAAATAATTGTTTTCGTGATTTAAAAATTTGGGGTTCTTTGCGATTTTAAAACGTTCTAAACACCACAAAACTCTTTTTACCATGGAAGCTAAATAATAATTAAATAAAAAAATGCATTTTTGCCCCTTTTTTAAATTTTAAATGGGGTAAAAAATGTTTTTAAAGTTGTCATTTTTTATTTTTTTTATCTTATACAAACGAAATTTCAAATAAAAAAATAGAGTGGAAGGTATTTAAATTTATTGCTTTCCACACCAGAAAACTTTTTAGACCGATTACAATGTTTTTTCTAATTTCTACCATTCAATATGCTATCGAAAACTGCAGAACAATTAAATAATGTTAAAAATTCATTTGCAGATTTTTCTCAAAATCAAAATTTCTCATTTTATTTACAACATACACAAGATAAGAAAAAAGTTTCGACAGCGCGCTTCACGAAATAAACTCTTTATAGAATCCATAACAATTTGGCAAATTCTTTTTCGATACGTCGAGAAAAAATTGTTTGCTTAAAAAGAAAATTTTTTTAAAATTAAAAAAAATAAAGTTAAAAAATATTAAAGTGGTTATGTTTAGTAATCCGGTAAAAAATCTTGAAATGTGGTAACAGAACTTTTTGGGGATCTTGTTTAAACAGTAGAGTTTTTATGTGTAAACTTTTTTTGTATCTATTTATATATATTGTATCTATATTTATTTTCTAAAAAATGTCGCGATATTAAATACTTTACAAATTTTTCTTTAAATTTCTAACGGATTTGGAAGTAGTTTATATGTTTGATGTACACTCAAGTCAGAAAAGAAAAATTAAATATCTTATTTAGTTAAAAAATAAGGCTTCTTAGTTATTTAAACAATTTATTATGTTTTAATATTGTTTATTAAATCGACCAGTGTATTTTTAAAATACCCTTAAATCGCGATATTCTATGGAAATAAAATTGTTTAAACAAACAAAAAGTGATTAAAAAATACGTAAAATCTTTTAAATTATTTGTTTTCAATGATTTATGAAAAAAAAATCAAAAGCAATAATTAAGAAGAATATCCCGAAAAAAATCTAATTTCACTAGCATGCAGTATTTTTTGGGGACATACATTTTTTTCTCGAGAAATATTTCTTTACAAAAAAGTATAAATACAGTTAATATGTGGTTGTATAATGTCTACAACGTTAATGTACAATATTTTTCTCTTAGTGCAATATTTTCTGAACTAAAAAAACACAGCTTTTTTTAAAAAACAAAAAATTTGTATTACATTAATGTTAATTAAACAAATTTTCGGTAAATAAGAAATCGGAAAAGTAATATATAGCCTTAAGGTGCATCAAATTACTCGGGGTTTCACCCCGTATAAAGCAATAATAATATTAAATAATACATAATAAGTTTTAAATAATGTATAATCACTAATGAAAACTTCTTAATAAGTATAAAGGACGATATTATATTATATATTATCAAAAAAAAAAATTAATTAGCCGGGCATACTCAGTAGTCAGAGCGTTGCATTTTACAGGCGCAACAATCGCTACATATATAATCACAAAAAAAACATTTAAAAAATAGATTTTTTGGAAAAAACGTAATTTAGAGGCAGGTATACTTGCCTTTGGATCATGTTGTAAAAAAATTACATTAAACAATTCATTCTTGTAGACGTATCGTGGATTTAGCGAAAACTCGAGTAGGTTAAGCACCTTAAGGCTTTTAAGTTTAAAATTTAAGAAATATCAATAATTGGTTAAGGAAAACTTGGCCGTTGTCTGGGAGCAAATTTTAAAGCTTTATACTTTTATTTTCTATTCGTGAAGCAAAGCTTGAGAAGTGAGATGTTGAGTGATGTGATTGAAACGTAAATTCCGCTGGAATAATAAACACGACGAGAGTTTGCGTCGAATGGGGTGCTTTTTACGATTTGTGTTTACGGGTGTCTTTCATGAGAGAAGATTGAAAATTGCGGTACACATGACTAAACTTTTTGAATGAAAAATACCCGCGGCATGCCTATATTAGTATATTTCTAGCCGTGGCGAGACCCAGCGCGTGCTGTTTCGACACCCGAATAACGTCGCCACCGCAGACGGGACACGACTCAAGTAAGTGTCATGTGTCTCGTTTTTCTTTTCCTAGCAAGTCCACATCCACTTTACAGATAAGAAACAAGAACCTCTTGCACCAAAAAAGAAAGACCTCAAACTTTTCCCTCGGATAACTTGACAAGAAACATTTTTCTTTTTTGCTATTGCTTCACTGCTGACAATTTCAAGAATTCGATTCATATTGCAGATTTATAAAATAGTTGATAAGTTTATTTTAGGTGAGGTGGAGTAGAAAAAAGAATCTCAATTTTTCTTTAATTATTACAAATCCCCCCCTTTTCCCCTAATTCCCATTTCCCACTCTACCCAATACCTATCATCTACCTCCAACTACTTCCTCTCCCCCTATTCTCTATTTAATTCCTGTCCTCTACTACCTCTACTTATCACCCCCTCACTTATTTTACTTCTTCTTCCGTAACTTCCCCTCCTTTTGCTCCCTTTAATTTCTTTCCCCTTCTTTCATTACTGCTTCTTCCCTTTCTTCTTACATTTCCTCCCTTATATTAACACATTATTACTCCCTTCACTTTGACCTTCAGTTTACCTTACTTCTACTCTCCTTATTCCCCTCCTATACTACCTTCTTTTGCATACTTTTAACATTCTTCTATTTATCTACTTCTCCTTCCTTCACTTTCTCTACTCCATCAAATTTCATAAAGTCTCCCCCTAGCTCTCTCTCTACTTCCTCTTAATTTTCTTCCTCTAAGACACCTACTTTTTATCAACTTATTTGCCCTGCTCCTCTTACATCCTCTACTTCCCCTCCACTTACTTCTCAATTTCCTTCCTTTAATACCCTTTCTTGTCATCTCCTCATTTCCTCTAGATCTCCTTCCCGGACTTAATCATTTACATTCCCTTACTTCATTTCCCCTAATTACCCCTACTGCTCCTTCTCTTATTTCCCATTACTTTCTTTGCCCTACACTACCCTAATATCCCTCCCCTTACTTCACTTTAAATCACTTCCTCTGATTTCTCGCCTATCACTTGGGGCGAGATTCCTGCTCATCATTTCCCCTTACGGACAAATAGTACAAAGGGTAGATGAACGGAGTCCTGATTAAAATTATAAAAGTTCCTAGGCGGATTTTTTTTGTAAGTTCTTAACGTTTTTCATAATAAGTTAGTCAAAGTAGGAGCCGCGTACTTTCAAAATGGTTGTGTAGCCTATTAAGAGGTTAATTATATCATGTAAAACTCCCCCTTCCATACTTTACTTTCCCTTGCTTCAAACGTCGACCTCCCTTCCTTAAGTTCTTACTCTTCTACTTCCCTCTCGCCTCTCTTCCCAAATAATACTCCCCTTCTCTTAATTTCCTTCCCCATACCTCACTTTCCTGCCCTACTCACCCTTATTACTTTCAATATCCCCCACTCCCCCTCACTTACACTTGCTTTACATACTTCCATACTCCTCACTGATCCTCATTTCTTATGCCTCCTGTCTTATTACTTCCCTACATCTCATATATCCCTACTTTTTCTCTACACGTTTCTTAGTTACCCACCCCTGATTGACCTATATCTCAACTACTCCTGTTATGCTCATTTTCCCCTGAATTCTCCTACTTCTCCTTCCATTATTTTACCTACTTATCTACCCCCTGAACTTTTTTCCCTTCAGCCGCTTGTCCTAGCCTCAGTTTTCCTCGTTCCTTCGCCTGACGTCTTGTACTTTCACTTTCCTCAGTTCTACTCACTTTAAAACCCCGCCACTCCTTTTTTTCAACTCACTTTCTCTATCTTCATTTCCCTACACCCCCTTCCCATATTTCTTCTGGCTTACACTACCTCATCCTGAAATTTATTCTAACTTCTGCAAATTTCCCTCACCTTATCTTTCTTCACTTCTTTTACGTATTCTTCTTACTTTTGTCCTTTCTTCTCCTAGCACATCTACTCATTTTTCCTGATCCTTCGTGCTTGCTCTCCCATTAGTTTTCCTCACTCTCCTTCCGCTCACTACCTACCAACCTTCCTCTCAATGATTCTCACCCCCTGATTTTTCATCACTTCCTATACTTTTCCTACCTTCCCTCTTACTTTATCCTCCCCCTTCCATTATTTCCTCACACTTCTCCTATTCTCATTTCTCCTTACTTAATTTACCCTTACTTATTTCCATTAACCGTCCTTTCCTATTTACTTTACTTTCTTCGCCATAATTTCCTCTCACTTTCCCTGCCTGGAGAAAAATACGACAGACGGAAGGACGCAAGAGAAACTATAAGGATTTCTGCTTGGGGTTACGATTCGTAAAGAAGAATTTTTTTTCTTATTTTAGACATGACTAAGAATATAATTTTATTTCTTAAAATCATGGAAAATCATTTTTCTATATACCTGATTTTTGGTACGACAACTATCTTAAGGTGCTTCTTAGGGCCTAATTTTTAGTCAATATATTACAAATAAAAAGTTTTCTTCTACAATTTTAAATTGGTTGTTGTAATATTAAAAAGAAAATCTAAAGAGCTGAATACAATTCATCACTGATTGGTTTTTCAAGAAATGGTCTTGCTGTTGTTTTTTTCTTAATTAATTGAAAACATGATAGATTTTAAGCGCCTGGAAAGAGGCAAACCGCCAAGAAGAGTGTACCTATGGTGAACCAAATGAAGGCGCCATCAGTTTAATGGGTACACTCACGATATCGCACAGTCAGAAAAAAATGATTTTTGGATTCAAAAAAACGTACAGTCCACAAATATTGACCGATTTGAACAAAACAATTTTTTTTAAAGTTCATAAGATTTATAAAGGAGGGATCGAGCCTTATGTTTAAATAAGTCATTTAATTTTATTTATAAATAATTAAATATGACAAAAAAAGGTAATTTTTCTATTTTACGTTTCCTGTGCTTCTCAGTAACAATAACTTTATTGAAATTGCCTCAGTTTTATAGAGTGGCATTAGTTAATGATATTACAGTGTTATATAATATACAAAAAATATATAAACAAATTATTTGTTCAAACAATTTTTTTTTACAATTTTCCCTAATTTTACGTTTTTTAAATTATCTTGCGAGATATTTGGATACAAACAATATGATATTTTAGAAAAATGCATAATTCGTTGATTTATTTTAAGATTTTTTTAAACAAATGCATTATTCGGATATTTGTTTTTTCAGACAGAAAAATTAATTTGACAAATTATGGATTTTGCTAAAATTATAATAAAGTTCCTAATTAAACAAATTGAAATCGAAAAGCCGAATTCGTTTACAATATAAATAATTATAATCTTAGGAGAAATTTTTTCAAATATAATGTTGTTTCGAATCACATTTTTTGCAATATAACTGGAAGAAACGTATAATTATGGAAAATTGTAGGAAAAAAATTTCCACCAAATAATTTGTTTATAAAAAAATGTTTTGTTTATTGTCTAATATTGGAACATCTTTAACTAATGTTATTCTCTGCAACTTAGGCGATTTCAACAATTTTCCTGTTATTGACGAGCATCGGGAACGTCAAATAGAAAACATGGCATTTTTTCGTCATTTTTGTTTATTTATAAAATAAATTGAAACCCAATTCAAAAATCAGGCTCCACAACTCTCTTCAAAATCTTATCAGCTTTTTTTTTAAATTTTTTTTGGTTTAAATCGGTCTATTTTAATTCTAATTTTATCCTAATCGACAAATTTTAATTTGTTTAAATAAATTGTTTATTCTTTGAAAAAATGACGGTTATTGCAAAAATAAAAAAACTGTATCGAAAGAGTGTCCAACTTACAATTACTATTTAAAAAAATAGCATTTTTCGACAGAAAAATTCTTTTTTCTCGATATCATTTTTTTTTAAATTAAGAAATTTATGATAATGTTAGATAAATTTATAATTTTTTATTATTCTATTGATTTTTTAAAACAAATTTAATAAACAAATCCATTAATCAGGCATTTGTTGACAGAAAAAAACGGGTTTTCCACATCAACTTTTTTAATTCGAAAGTTCATGGTATCTTCAGAATAATTGATAATCTTTGATCAATTTTATGATTTTTTAAAACAAATTTAATAAAAAAATGCATTAATCAGGCATTTGTTGACAGAGAAATTCGTTTTTTTCTATTTCAACTTTTTTATTCAGGAACTTGATGAAATTTTTTTTTATGAAATAAAGTTTGATATATTATGCAAAAAATACAAAATTAGATAGAGAAGTTATGTTTATTTTAAATTGTTTAAATAAATAATTTATTTTTTCAAGAAATTACGGTTATTGTAAAAAAAAATGTGTATCGAAAGAGGGTCTAATTTGCAATCACTATTATAAAAAAATGAAAAAGGAAGTAATCAGACATTTTTTGACATAAAAATTAGTTTTTCTCGATGTCATTTTTAAAAATTAGGAACTTTATGATAATTATAGAAAAGTGTATAATTTTTTATCAATATGCTGATTTTTAAAACAAATTTAATAAACAAATGCATTTTTCGTGTATTTTTCAGCAGAAAAATTCGTTTTTTCAATTTCAGTATTTTCAGTAGGTAACTTCATGACTGTGCGACGTACGCTGAGGGCTGAGCAAGAAAATGCAATAACTTGCGACTCGATTAAAATTGTAATGTTGTTCTTTTTTGGCGTAATGCGTTATGAAATAAACTTTGATATTTAATGAAAAAATACCAAATTAGATGAAGAAGTTATATTTATTTTCATTTGTTCAAATAAATTGTTTATTTTTTCAAGAAATTACGGTTATTGTAATAATAAAAAAATCTATATCGAAAGATTGGCTAGTTTACTATTACCATTTCAAAAATAAGCGAATTACATCAAACGAATCGATAGAAAATAAATAATGACTAAATTCATCCAGGAAAATTGTCATTTGACTAAAAAACTAAAAATAAATAACTAAATAAATAAAAATAAATAATAGAAATCTAAAAATAAATGAATAATAAATAAAGAAAAATCAAGACCTAAGAAGCGCCTTAACTGTATGGCTTGAAAGAATAAACAGAAAACCTAACATTGTTTTTAAAACTTTCAAGTAAATAAAATTTCGCAATAAAATATATAGAGTAGAAAAATTACTTTAAATCAGTTCCGTGGACGGAATGACTTCATATCTTTCACAAACCTGAAGTTTTCCAATAACATCTTCCCCTCATAACTGTTTATTGCCGAAGCTTTCCAGGTCGTCTGAAAACAGGAAAATTCAGCTTCACTAATTTTCCTGGTTGTCCTTATAGAATTATAAAGCAATAAAAAAATATTCCGTATTGCGGCTTTTAGAGTCTGGCAATAATATTTTTAATTTCGTTCGACTCAGCACGTCGTAGAGGCTTCAAATTACTGGCATTAATTTTTCCAGTTCGTGGACGAGTTTTTAACGAAGATAGTAAAACTCGGAAGAAACTTCCCTTTTTTCCGGTTGACTAGATGAACGAAGCCTTTCGGAATATGGTCGAATAACGCGAAATTTAATTATCTTCGCTGCCGTATTTCCTGAAGGGGTATGCAGCCAAAAGGTCAGAGGTCAGGGCTTTTCCTTTCGATGGTGCGGTAATAGGACTCTTGAAAAGTTCAGATATAGTAGTAACTTTAATGGAAAAACTATTCAGAGCCAGCGAGATTTCTCGTGTCAGCTTCTGCCCTGAATAATAAAATTAAATACGCAACCCAAAAAAATATATTTTCAATATTCTTCACATTTTATAAACAAAAACATTTAATAGTTGGGATTTCAACCAAAGACATTTTAATTTAAAATCTAAAACAAGTTGGAGTCACAAAAAAAGACTAATTGAAAACAACATAATTTTAAAGCAAGCGAATAAATTTTCAAAAAATTAATAACTAATTAAAAAAAATTTTGACTAAAAAAGTAAGGATTTTTCAACAAATAAGTTAACCAGAAAAAATCAAGAATCTTATTTTTAATTTGAGCTAAAAAAATTCAATATAAAAATGGAATATTGAATAAAACGGTTTTTAAATAAAATCAAAAATATTCAATTCTTAATTGAAATAGTTAAATTCTTAGTTCAAAAATAGATTTTTCACATAAAAAAAGAATATTTAAAAAAAAATATTTTCAAACAAAATTGTAGAATTTCTTACAATCGAGACTAATATTTAACCAAAAGAGATTTGAAGTTGAGTTGAATTTTCAACCAATTAGATCAATTCGCAACCAAAACATCAATTTTCAAACATAAAAATTTATTTTTTATAGAAAAAAAAGAATTTTTAACTATTTAGTCAAATTGGCAACTAAAAAAGTAAGTTAGCAGCCGGATAAAAATAAATTTAAAGCTAAAAAAAAGATTTAAAAAAATAGTTAAATTTTTAACGCAGAAGATGAATTTTCAAGTGAAACAAAAAATGTAATAGTTGATATTTGCAAAAAAAATTTATTTTAATTTCATATAAAAAATCTTTAAAGTGTACCACAAAAAACGAATTTTTAACAAAATATTTAACTTCTCAACCAAAACAGATTTTTGAAAACTAAATTATTTTATTTTTAATAAAGATTAATATGTTTCGTCCCAAAATGAATTTTCAAACATGTAGTCGAATTTTCAAATAAAAATATAATTTTCAGCCGGTTCAAAAATAATTTTTAAGCTGAAAACTACGATATAAAAAAAAATTTCAAATAGGACCATTAATTTTCAAGCAAAAATAAAAATTTAATAGTTGGTATTTAAAGAAAAACCGATTTTAATTTTACATAAAAAATCTTTAAAGTGTACCACAAAAAACAAATTTTTAACAAAATATTTTACTTTTCAACCAAAAAAGATTTTTTAAAACAAAATCGTTTTATTTTTAATAGAGAAGATTAAGTTTCAACCCAAAATGAATTTTCTAACATGTAGTCGAATCTTTAGCTAAAAATATAAATTTACAGCGGGTTAGAAAATAAAGATTTTAGCTGAAAACAACGATTAAAAAAAATACTTAAATTTTAAATTCAATTTCAAATAAAAAAATCACTGAAGTGTACAAAAAAAAACAAATTTTGAACAAAATATTTTACTTTTAAACCAAAAAAGATTTTTGAAAACTAAATTGTTTTATTTTTACTAAAAAATACTAAGTTTTAACCCAAAACGAAAAAAAAATTTCACAAACAAATTATTTGTTGAAAAAAGATTTTTTTACGATTTTCCATAATTTTACGTTTTTTAAAGTTATATTGCAAAAAATTTCAATTAAAAAATAACACGATCTAGAAATTTCTTCTTTAGATTATTATTTTTAATATTATAAACAAATTTCAGACACAAATGCATTAATCAGGCATTTTTCGATAGAAAAATTCGTTTATTCCATGTCATTTTTTATCAGGAGTTGTATGATAATTTTAGAAGTTTTATAATATGTAGATTGATCTTATGATTTTTTTAAACAAATTTAATAAACAAATCCATAGATGAGGCATTTGTGGAGAGAAAAATTCGTTTTTTCGATAAGAACTTTTTCAGTCAGGAAGTTCATTATAACTTCAGACAATATTCATAAATAGCTTATTATTTTAATAACTTTTTTAAACATTCCTAATAAACAATTTTAATAAACAAATGCATTATTGGGACCTCTTACGATGGAACAATTTTTTTTGATGTCAGACTTTTGAATTGTGATCTTAATAATTAATTCAGCAACATTCATGATTAGTTTATAAATTTTTTATTTTTTTAAAACAAATTTAATAAAGAAATGCATTATTTGGGCGTCCATAGACAGAAAAATTCATTTTTTTCATGCTGTCAATCATCATAATAGAAAACTTCAGGATAATTTCAGAATAATTCATAATTAGTTGATAAATTTTATATTCTTTAAATTAAAAAACTGAAAGGACTGATCTAAACTAATTTTCAAGCAAAAAAGATAAATATTTAATCTAAAAGGTCCAATTTTCTAACCAAAACCAATTTTTTATCCGAAACGACGAATTTCTAACATAAAAGTTAAATTTTACAGAAAAAATATAATTTTTAACATAATAGTGTAATTATAAATAAAATAATTGAGTTTTCATCCAAATATTTTTTTTAAATGGTTGCATTGCGACTAAATTCTGGAATTTTCAATTTTTGAATTTTTTAAGAGAACAGTTAAATTTTCAACAAAATAATTAATTTTTCAACAAAATAGTAGAAGTTTTACTCAAAAACTAAAAGGAAGACTATGATTACAATATCACTTTCAAAATTTTAAGTCAAAAAGGAGATTTTTAGAAAAAGGTTTCATTCTCAAGCGAATAAGTCGATTTTTTATAAAAAGGTTATTTTAGAAAAGGCAGATAAGTTTTCGACCGTAAACAATGACTTTGTTTAAGATGATAAAAAAAATGGTTAAATTTTCAACGAACTAGTAAATTTTTGAACAGTTCTGCAAAAAAAATATCCAGAAAATATGAGCTTTCAACCGAAAAAAGAGCGATTTTGTTATTGGGTTCTATTAATTCAATTTGCATTTGAGTCAAAAAAAAAAGAAAGAGGGAAAGTTTCTTAAGAGAAGAAATATAAGGATATTTTAAAAAGGGGGCTGTATTTCAGGGTAGCTGATAAAAAAATCATTAAATTCTGTTGAAGACACCCAAAGCTGCATGTATCCTAAATACAGTTTCCTCTTAACGATAGCTACCAACACCACGGACACGAACCAATGTCGGTAAGTGTCGTTAAAAGGGATCTGCTTTTAGAACCTAGCCTAACCAATTTGTCCACCCACTAAGAAAGAAATTGACTGAATTAGTAAATGAGACTAAAAAGCTTTCCTACTTTTAAGCCTCTTTCACTTAAATCGTCATTTCAACTTTCAGTGGATCCCGCTTTAATGTTTCAGCTCTTAATACAAACATTGCAAAATTTATTAGCTCTCTGAAGAGTTTCTCTAGGTTTTCACATCATCCGAAACTTTCCACTTCAAACTCTTCGCGCTGAAGCCCCCTCCCCCTCATTTCCCTTTCCCTAGGCCCCTCTCTTCAACCCCTTGTAGTTACTACTTATTGTACCGCAGATTAAATCAAAAGTTTTCCATCAAAGTAGACCAGAATGTGCCGACAAGAAAGTATACTGAAAGTTTCACGCGTTATCCCATGACGATAAATCATTACATTAAACCGCTCTGATATTCTTACGAGAATAAAAAGATTTAAGTATAGGAGAGACGTTAATGAAACTGAAATTGACGGCTGAGTAATTACGAGGAGATGACGTAATAGATCTTCCATTCATTGGCTGGAAATTAATAATCAAGTGACACTTGATTTCTAAAAAAGCTTTCATCAAGAACCACTGGGTTCTAGAAAATAAAAAATATCTTTAATTAGTCAAAGTAGGCTCCCTGCACGTGCAAAAAAGGTTTTAGTAGCCAATTAAAACGTAAATAAGTCGTTCCGATCTCCCCTCTCCTGCTCTCGCGCCCCTACTCTCCCCTACTTTCCCTCCTCTCCTCTATTTGTCCTTTCCAGGCTTCAACTTTGCTTCCCCTCCCTTCCTCAAATGCGTCCTCAATTACTTTCCCGTCTCCAACATCCTCTAAATCTTCATCACGTCCTACACCCTCTCAATTTCTCATCGCTTCTCTTAGAACCGCTTTCCACACTTCCTCTACTTACCTTCCTCTACTTACCCACCTCTTATTTCACACAACTTTTCCTAATTTTCCACTCTTATTTTCTCCTTAGGTAATTATCCTTCTTTCATTTGTTCTTACTTTCCCTCCACCAATTCTTTTCTACTTATCTCACTTCATATCCTTTCTTCTACCCTACTCCCGAACTTGGTCCCTCTATTTCTCGTCCCATAATGCCGTGTGATGCCATTTGAGAACTGTGCGCTGTGAGTCACTACTACTATTACGGCGACTTCCTGCACCTCAATTACTTTCCCGTCTCCAAACTTCCTCTAAATCTTCATCACTTACTACACCCTCTTAATTTCTCATCGCTTCTCTTAGAACCATTTTCCTCACTTCCTCTACTTACCTTCCTCTACTTACCCACCTCTTATTCCCCACAACGTTTCCTACTTTCCCTACCCTCATTTTCTCCTTAGCTCCCTACTTTTTCTTTTTTCATTTGTTCTTACTTCCCCTCGACCAATTCTTTTCTGCTTATCTCCCTTCATATTCTTTATTATATCCTACTCCCGAACTTCGTTCCTCTATTTCTGGTCCCATAATTCACCCGCATGATGCTATTTGAGAACTGTGAGCCGCTTCTACTATTACGGCGACTTCCTGCACTCCTCAGTTCTCCTCAGTTCCCCTATTTACACTCTACTCACTTCACCTACATTATTTTTTATCACAAGAATTTATGGAAATTAATAAGACAATGAGGGAGTGAATATGTCATTAAAATCTCCCCTCTCCTACTCTCCGGCTCCTACTTTTCCTACATGCCCCTCTACAACCCTATTTGTCCACCCCACACTTGACCCTCGTTTTTCCTCGCTTCCTCAATTGAGTCCTTATTTTATTTTCTGTCTCTTCACCTCCCCTACGTTTCCCTCACTTCCTCCACTCCTTTTATTTCTCCTCACTTCCCTTAGATCCGTTCCTCTCACTGCCTCTGCTTGTCCTCTTCTCATTCCCCACAACTTATTCCACTTTCGCTACCCTAATTTTCCCCTTAGACTACTTTCACTTCCTCCTTTCATTTCTGCTTACATTCCCTGAAATAATTATATCTAGTTACCACCCTTTATATCCCCCCCTAGAAAGCCTACTCCCGCACTTAGTTAACCTACTTTTCCTTTAATAATTTACCCTTACTTATCTTTCTTTGAGCCTTGTGAGTTGTGAGTCATAACTACTACGACTCCTCTAGCTCACTTATTTTTCCTCGCTTCTCCTAGTTCCACCCTTTTCACTTCCCAGACGCTCATTTTCCCAAAATTCGCCTAATTTCCCTACCCTCATTTCCCCCTAATGTCCCCTACTTCCCAGCCCCTAATTTCGTCTCACTTGCCCTTCCATGATTCCCTCTACTTATCTCATTTCATATCTCCTCACTCAAACTATTTTGCCCCACAGTTTCCCCATTTCCACTCCCAACATTTCTCCTACTTCGTCTCCTCTTGTTAGTTCTGGGTTGTGAGCTGTAAACTGTGAGTTTCAAGTTGTAAATTGTGAGCTGTGAGTTAGGAGTCATGAGTTATATATCAGGAGTAATGACTTACGAGTTATAAGTTATAAGTTATAAGTAGTTATAAGTTAAGGGTTAGAAGTTAGGAATTAGAGATAAGCGTTATGTGTTAGGTGTTGTGTGTTAGGTGTTAGGAGTTAGGTGTTAGGAGTTAGGACTACCCCTAACCTCTTTAACTTAAAACTTTTCTTTTCGATTAATTTGATAAATGTGGATAAAATTCTTTTAAATAAAATAATGTAGATATCATATTAAATTCGATATGAAATGTTTTAAATCCACAAGATTTGAAGTCGAAGTATTTTGCATTTTAAAACAAAATATTATAGTTCGATTTTCAATCAAAAAAGATTTTCTGCCCAAAGAAATAAAATTTTAACTAAAAAAATTCGATTTTTTATTAAACCGGGTAATTTTTCATCGTCGAAAGTCCAATTTTGTAGAAAAGAGTTGAGTTTTAAGCCAGAAAAATGAAGCTTTAAAAAAAGTTAATTTCTAATGAACAAAGATAAATCAATCAAATATTTTAATTTTCAGCAATAAAATTAATTTTAAATCAAATTTGTTAGATTTGAAACCAAATAGTTGAACTTTTTTGAAAGAGTTGAATTTTCAACTAAGTGGTTGAATTTTCATTAAAAAACTGTTTTGAAACTATTTCGTTGAATTTTAAACCAGATAGTTTAATTTTAAGGCCAAAGAGACAGGTTTTTGAGAAGAAAGTTGAATTTTTAACAAAGTAGGTAATTTTAAGGCCTACAGAGATTAATTTTTGTTCAGAAAATTATTATTTTTATGCCATAAAATTGAATTTTCAACCCACAAAGATTAATATTCAACTAATTGTCGAAAATTGCTGTTAGCCAAAATATAAAAATTATAAATAAATCGTGTGATTTTGAATTTCGAACAAAATAGTTAAATCCTTAACCAAAAAGATTAGTTGTAAACGAAAAAATGAATTTTCAACTGAATATAGTAGTTATATTTTTCATCCAGAAAATATAAACTTTTAATAAAACAGATGGTTTGTTTCCAAAAAGAATTACTTTCTACCGAAAAGATTAATTTTATACCAAAAAAGAAGAGTTTTTAACAAAATACCTGAAATTTTTACGAAACAGTTAAATTTTCAACTAAGCAGTTGAATTTTCTGTAATAATAGTTGTACGTTTGTACAAGCCAAGTCAATTTTTAGTATTTTTTTTAGCTAAAAAATTAACTTTCACAAAAATGTACGAATTTTTAATAAAATACTTACATTTTTAAACAAACAAAAAATACAAATTTTCCACAAAATGGATAAGTTGAAAACTAAAGGTAACTAAAATGAGAAATCTTTAATTAAATACAAATAAACTTTTAACAAATTTGTTCAACTTTCCAGCCAGCAGTATAATTTTCCACTAAATTGTTGATTTTTCGCAAATAAAACATAATTTTTCTGCAAAATCGTTGAATTTTCAACGCGAAAATGTGAATTTTTAACAAAATGCTATTTTTTACCTGAATAAATTTTATATTTAACATAAAAGATGAAATTTCGAATAAAAGAGTTAGGTCAAGAAAGAAAAAAAATCAAGCAAACTGTTGAATTTTCAAAACATAAAGGTGAAGTATTAACAAAATAGTTTAATTTTGAACCAACAAGGATAAGTTTTAACCAAATTGTTTAATTTTAAAGACAATAATTTAATTTTGAACTAAATAATATTATTTTAAACCAAAAAAGATAAATTCCTAAACCAAAACGTAATAGTGGAAACACTGTGGAGCTGGCGATAATTAAATAGGAATTTTCATAATCTATTCAATCAAAAATAATTGTTCGAATAAACATAAATGTTCTTTTTCAATGCTCTTAAAATGTTAGATTAGAAAACTGTAAATTCGCTAAAAAAAAAAGTTTTTTTTGATTGCATAATTTTCAGAGTAAGTGTACAAAATCGTTCACCTACCCTACCTCGCCTCATTTATGTACCAACTCTAAAAAAATTATGATTAAAACAATTTTTTGTTATTTATGTTTAAATTTCTTTCTTGAAATTTTTGAAATAATCCATGGGTCCACTTTAGTCAGGTTTATAATTCAAGGCAAAGATTGCGTAATTTTGAACTTCACGGCACACCTAGAACTTCCTTAACCACTGAAAGTTCCACTCCGGAAAGTGGACATTGTGCTTTAGACAAATTAATTTCAAACACATGATTATGAAGGCACCCGCTGCGGTCGACCTAGCTCGAATAGAGTAATCTGGTTCCCACGTCACGGATTTAGGTGCCGTTCAATAATTTTACCAGTGCTTCTCAAACTTCTCTCTTTTATCATTCATATTTTAAATTTTTATAAGAATATCAATTTATTTAAATACAAAGCAATAATATTATTATTTAAATACAAAAGTAAAAGAGCCTCTTACACTTCCCATAATTTTTCTCTCCTACTTAATCTACTCTTTCAAAATTCCCTTAATTAAACTTTTCCAATTCCGTTATTTTACCGCTTCCCAACTTCTTCATCCTTTCCTTTCCTTTCGTAGATAACACTACTCTTTCCCTATTTCCCTTTTCAAG
Source organism: Druon quercuslanigerum (assembly GCA_010014905.2). NCBI lineage: Eukaryota > Metazoa > Arthropoda > Insecta > Hymenoptera > Cynipidae > Druon > Druon quercuslanigerum. The sequence goes on from JAAAKG020000013.1 coordinate 62,941, forward strand.
CCCTCAATTGTCCTCCTCTATTCATTTCCGCTAATTCAGTCACTTCTCCTACTTCCCCTACCCCTTTACCACTCTCTGTATTTCATTATCTTATCGTTTCTATATATTCGTCTATACTCACCCTAATTTCTAATCATTTTTGTTACTTTATTTCACTTACACCCACTTCTACAACTTGCTCTTCCTTAATTTACCTCCCCGTAATTCCCATCACTTTCACTACTAAACTTATCCTCATTTCACCTCACTTTACCTAATTTTCCTCCCGTAATTTCTGGTCAATTAATCTCCTGTTACTTCTTCTCATTTCCCTACATTTCCTTCTCTTATTCTTCATCACTTCCCAAACTTGATCTAATTCGCCTGTCTTTATTTACTATCAATTTAACTAACTTCTCCCTTTCTTCATTTACCTTTCCTTCACCTAATTTCAATTCGTTTATATTTTCTTACTTTACCTACTTTCAGTTTCCTCATTTCCAATCACTTCCGCGACACTTGTTTCGCCTCACCACTCCCACGGCTCCTGTCCTAATTTTCCTTTCCTCTTCCTACTTTTCTTCCGGTATTTCTCTTTAGCAACTTCCCTAACTTCACTACCAATAACTCCCATTACTTTGCCTACTAAACCTCTCCTCACTTTTCCTCACTTTACCTAATTTTCCTCCCTTTATTTCCCTTCAATTAATCTCCTCTCACCTCTCTTCATTTCTACTCACTTTCCTACGTTACTTTGTCTCATCCTTCTCCATCTGGCATTCGATGATTTCCCAACACTTTACTTTTTTTTGTCCTTCTATTTTTTTTAGTTTACACAATTTCCCTTCCTTTATTTCCTCGCACATTACCCTTTCGCTGAAACTATATTTATTTTGACTCACTTCCCCACGTTTCTTGCTCTAATTTTTCCTTAGTTCCCTTACTTTATCTTCTCTCATTTCCCCTCACTTTACCTAAATTCTTTCTCTTCATTTCATCTCAATTTTCTATTCCCTTATTTCACATCGCTTCGCCTACTTTCCCGACCCTCATTTCCTCTCACTTTCCTACTTTCTCTACTTATCTTTCTCTCATTTCCTCTCACTTGTCCTTCTTTTTCTGCTCTCATATCCCTCGCATTTTGCCTAATTTTCTTCTCTTCGTTTTTCTACATTTACCCTGACACTCACTTTTCCTACTCCTCCCTTTATTTCTGCTTCTGGTCCTCGACAAATTGCCCCTTACTTCCCTTTATTTTCTCTCCCCCACTTCTCCTTTTCACTTCCGCTTAACTCCCGACACTTCCCCTAGTAAACATTCCCTTATTTCTTCTTATTTTCCTTAATTGTACCTAAGTTTTCTTCCCTTATTTCCTATCGATTATTCTTCCTTAACTTCTACTAGGTTTTCTTAGTTTACCTCCACTGATTTTACTTCACTTTCCTACTTTTTCTTATCTCATTTTCCCTCACTTCCCTACACTTACTCCCTCATTTCTCCTTAACTTTCCTTCCATCTAGTTTTCCTAACTTCCCTTATGTCCTTACCCGTTATTTACCCGCACTTTCCCTCACGTCCGCTCACTCCCCTACTTCCTCTAACCTGAATTTCCTTCACTTCCTTACTGTCCCTTTTCTCATTTCCCTTTAGTATACCTACTTTCTGTACTGTAATTTTTCCTCAATTTACCTAATTTCCCACGTTCGGTTTTTCCTTACTGCTCCCAGTTATAGTTATCTTGTTTTCTATCTCTCCCCCTACTTTTCCTTCCTTCGTTTCTTCTTATTTCTTATTTTCTTCTTATCCTGGACAAATTACATCTCACTTCCTCTATTTAACCTTTCTCAATTCCCTTTCTCCAAACTCCTTAATTCCCATCAATTCCCCTACTGAACCTCCACTCATTTCTACTCATTTTTCCTTACTTTACCTAATTTTTCTCCTCTTATTTTTTTTTTGTCTTCTCGTCATTTTCTATATTTCCCTTATTCTCATTTAAAGTCACTTTCCTACGTTCCCTTCTCTCCTTTTCCCTCACTTACCTACGCTTCCTCCCTAATTTCCACTTCGATTTCTCTATAGCTATTTCTGAACACATCGCTCACGTCTTCACTCATTATTTCTGCTTATTTCCCCTCACTTTCCCTACTATAAATTCCCCTCGCTTTTCCTTTTCTTGTTACCCTTTAATTCTCTACTTTTCTTACTGCCATTTCTTCTCACTTTGCCTAATTTCCCTTCATTTATTTTCCCTCAATTCCTCTACTTATCATCCTCTCCTTTCTTTTCCCCCATTTCTCTTCACTTTGCCTAATTCCCCATCCCTAAATGCCCCTCCATGAATTATTTTAAGTTATTTAGAAATTTAATTATTTAATTTCATTCCTTCGAAATCACCCTGAATTTTTTGGAATTCTCTGGAAATTCACTCAATATACTGCATTTTCTAAGAATTTTCAATTTTTTTAATTTTCTGGGAAAAGTTTTAATTTCATTATTTTTTGTGAATTTTCGGATTCTATTTACTTCTGTTTTTCTGAATGCAATCGATTCTTTTTGGATTTGAAAAATCTTACCACATTCGCTTGAATTCTCTTTAACTGATGTTGAATAATTTTTAATGTATCTTAGATTGGTATCAAGTTGGTCAAATTCTCTTAAAATTTTGTTAATTCCTCTACATTTGGAATTACTTTAGAGGTATTAACGATAATCGATTATATATTTTTTAACAATTAAATTTTTTGAAATTCACTTTAATTTGTTTGGAATTTTCTCTGAAATTCTAATAATTCACCCTAAATACTTTTTAGTTCTTTAAATTCAATTAAATTTAATTTAGTTTTTCATTATTTCAATTCTTCTCAATTCAATGGATTCTTAATATAATTCTGAGCATAATTATTATTTATTTCAATTCAATTGATTTTTTAAAAATTCTTCTTGGATTTTTATGAATTTCATGAAAGTTCTGCCATTTCCTTAAATTCTTTGAAATTCACTTCTATTGCACTAAAAACAATGGATTTTTTCCCATTTATTTGAATTCTTTTGAGATTTTCTTCAATTGTTCTGAATTTACACTGAATTCTTTTTAATCTGTCTGGAATTCTTATCAATTTCATTCAACTCTTTTGAATTCCAAAAACATTAGTAACATAATTATTCCCATGCCTCACTTTTATTTAATTTTAATTACAGTTTAATTTTTAAAGTTCTATGGAAATCTTCAAACTTGAAATTATATAATAAATCCTGTTGATATTATTCTAGGAAAAAAATGTTTTTTTGCTATTTCATTAATTTTAATGAAATTCCAGATTTTCGTATTCTAAGCTTGATCATATCATTTTTCTAAATAAAATATAAGACTCAATCCTCAATAAATAATAATTACTTGCACGGTACAAAATAATTTTAGCCTTTAATTATAATTTTTTTTTAAATCGAAAGCTAAGAAAATTTCTTTGAATTTTTAAGAAGGCTTGACGGAACCTTTAAAAAGTTTTATGACAATTAACAAAAATTTATGAAAGTATTTTTTTATCGAAAGGAAAAAATTTAGGAAGTGGCATTTTCCAAATTCACCATTACAAAATTTCAAAGCACCCAGAGACATATTTTCGAATGAAATGAGAATCTTGTTATTGGAAGAATGTGGAAAAGAACAAGGTTGAGAATCACCGACGAAAGCTTTTTTTTTTACTTTTGTGCTGACGCATGAATTTTTGCTTCCATAATTAAAAAATCTGGCTGGTAGAAAATTACACGAGACGATCAGATGAAACAGGGTTGTTACTACTGACGTGAAGTAGTAATAGACGTTTCGCGTCAGCCGCTCCGGCGGTCGCAACTCTGAGCAGAAACTGCTGAAATTGTGTTTCAGCAAAAGAAAAAGAACACGTCAATTTAGTCTAGAAATAATCATTAAATGGATTCTTTACAGTCAGGCTTCGAACTGCTTTCTAGCGTTAAAAGTTGTATCAAAAGCAAAATTACTTTTCTACCTACTCGTGGAAAAGAAAATCATCTAGAGGGAAACAAAACTATCATGATTGATAGCTTTTGTTATGATTAAAACTTTTTGAACTATATCATTTTTTCAAAGCATTCATTTGGTTGTAGATTTTTTTGTAGAAATATTAAAATTATTAAATATGAATCACAAAATCATTATAAAGGAACAATTTTTTTAATTTATTTAAAATTTAAAATTTAGGTCGACACAATTCAGTAATGTGGATTGAAACTAAGATTTGCGAATTTCGAATTTTAGATAGAAATGTTCCAAATTGATTGATTTAAAACTTTAAATGCCAAAAATTTATCTTAAATTTAAGATGCAAGGATTAATATAAGTAATCGAATAAAATTGTTCAAACTTAAATTTTTTTAAATAAGAAAAGAACCAGCAAAACATTTACAGAAAAGGCCTTTCGTTTAAAATTTGGTATTGTGGTTTTTTTAAATTTGTGAAAGTTGATCAAACATGTAAAAATTTACAAAATTAGTTCTTTAAAAATTTGTGAAAATTTATGAGAATTGTGAAAATGGATAGAAATTTAATCATGAAGCTAAAATAGAAAATATTTCAAAGTTTTTAATTCATTACCGATTTCTGTCAACTGTAATTACAATTTGAATACATTTTTTATTGAATCTAATATTTTTTGTTTTTAATATATTGAAAATTCTCTTATTGATTGCAATTAGCATTTATTGAAGATTCGTCCTTTGAATTGAGAACTCATTTTTTCACAAAAAAATAAAATTTTGTATTAAAAATGTGATTATTACATTTTTCATTAACAATTTGTTTTATTTAATTAGAAATTCAACAACTTATGTAAAAGTTAAAACACTTTATTAAACAATTTTTTTGAAAATTCAGTTTTTTGTAAAAAATTTACATACATATTTTGTTAAAAATCCATTTTTTATTTTAAATTAATTTTTTCATAGGAATATAATTCTTGCGTTTTTGGTTAAAATTGATCTTTTTTAGTTGTAATTCAGCTTCATTAATATAAAACTAATCTTTTCGGTTCAAATTTCCTCTTTCAGTTAAAATTACAACTGTTCGGTTGAAAATCAACTTCCTTGTTAAAACAATCTCTTTGGTTTAAAATTTACCTATTTTATTTAAAAATTAATTTTGTTAGTAAAAATTTGTCTTTTGTTTAAAAATTTCAGGCATTATGTTAAAAAAGGTCTTTTTTAGTGAAAAAATTGTTTTTTTTAGAAAACTCGTCTTTTTGTTTCAGAATTTAATCATCTTTAATAATAAAATTTAATAATCTTTAATCTAATCATCTTTTTGTTCAAAATTCCATTGTTTTTGTTTTAAGTTTACAATTTCTTTTTTCAAAATTCGATTGTTTAATTAATAAATTGGCCTTTAAAGGTAAAAATCTCAGAATTTGTTAAAAAATTAAACATTTTCTTTTAAAACTCGTTTTTGAAAATTATAAATTAATTTGTTTCCTGATAATGTAATTTTTCTATTTTTTATTAAGAAAATGATCCTATTTTGTTGAAAATTCGGATTTATTAGTAGAGAAACAATTTTTTTTGTAGTTAAAATGCCCTCTTTTGGTAAAAAATACAACTATTCTGTTGAAAATTTCCTAAGCAAAAATAAAAAAATGTTATTTGAACATTCAAAATTATGTTTACAGGTAAAAAATTCCAGTAATTGGTAAAAATAAAACTGTTTTGTTAAAAATTTAAATATTTTGTTAAAAATTTAGGGTTTTTATGTCAAAAACTCAACTGCTTTGTTAAAAATTACCATCTTAATATAAAATATATCTCCGTTGATGAAAATTGCACAAGTTTGTTGGAATTTTTTTTAGTGAAAATTGATCTTCTTTATTTGAAACTCCAAAAATTTATTTGAAAGTTTATTTATTTTGTTGCTAAGTCATTTTTTCGTAGAAAACTTAATTCTTTTGTTGTAAATTAACTTTTCAATTAAAAAATAATATTTTTGGTTGATAATTGAACTATTTTGTTGAAATTTTATTTTTTAGTGAGCATTGTAGTATTTTATAGGAATATTGAATCATTTATTTTAAAATTCATGCATTTTCTTAAAACAAGATAGCCTTTATTGGTAGGAAACTAATTTTTTCGGTTTAAAAATTCGTCGTTTTGTTTAATAATTCATTTTTTTTGGTTTAAGATTAACTAACTGGTTTAAAAAATCAATTATTTTGTTGAAAATTTACTCATTTTGTGAATAGTTTAACGCCTTGATTCAAAATTTAATTACTTTGCTGAGATTTCTTTCTTTTGTTTGAAATTTTAATATAGTTTAACATTTTCTTATTTAAAATTCGACTATTGGATTTAAAATTTATCTGGGATGATAGAATATTCTATTTTTTATTAAAAAGTAATCGATTTTATTGAAAATTAAAGTATTTCATTAAAAAGTCATTCTTTTTGTTTAAAACCTTAACAGTTTTATTAAAAATTTGAATATTCTGACAAAAAGTTCATCCTTTTGGAAATACAAATGTTTCTAATTGAAGTTTTATACTTTTTTTTTTAGATTTTTATCATTTGGTTAATAATTCAGTCTTGTAGGCTAAACATTCAACAATTTCGTTAAAAATGAACTATTTGATTAAAAATTAAACTATTTTGTTGAAAAAAACTGTTCTGTTAGAAAGTCATTTCTTTAATTAAAATTGCAACCGTTTATGAAAGATTTCACTTTAAGAATATTACAAAATTAAAATTCTGCTCTTTGAATAATAATAGTGAGAGAAAATAAGAAAAACTGTTTCTTGAAAAAGTAGGATAAAGTGAGGGAATTTCGAAATTTATGTTTAGTTGTCAACCTTTTGAGACGTTTTTATACGATTTCAGGTTTTTTTTATTGTCTGACCTGAGTACTGCATCTTCCTAGAACAACCAAAATAGAACTTACTTTAAGTGTTACACCAGGAAAAAATTAATAGATTAAAAAAAATATCATGAAATTTTTTTTAAAGTTGAAGAAACCAGGAAAAAAAGAAACTTTAAAATATTTTCGAATGTAGCTTCGTGATTTTTGGGGGCAATACAATAAAAAATAACGAAAACTTTTTTATTTCTGCTAGAACTACAATTTCTAGTGTCTTTCGTCAAAAGTATTTTTCTACTGAAAAATTCTTGCATTTTTTTAAAGAGCAGCCACGTGGCAAAAAAGTAGCAAAAATATCACAAAGTCCATTATTTTGAAGCCTGTTGTTCTCTCGGTATCTTTCTCTCATCATTAAACAGTGTGCATTTGGGTGAAAAATCGCAAGTCGTAAAATTAGAATACAAGAGAACCATGGAGTTCAAATCATTAGGTGACGTTCCAGATACGTTTTTTTTATCCGGGCAGGGTGCGCGTGACTGAGCGAGTGGACGCGCGGCCCAGTATCGCGATCGTAATTCCGAGATAAAATATCGCGAATGCATATTGTGCTTTTCAGAGAAACTGCAAATTAACGCTCGGCGGAGCATTAACTTTGACTAACAGTCCCAGCACGAACGAGCCGTTATGAACTACGATGTGCATACAAACTTTTCTATGAATAGTTTGTAGCTCCCGTAGGATGGCGCGAGCGTATTAAAATCAAAATTACTTCGACTCGAGCATGCCTTGTTATAACAAAATCCATCCTCATGCGTCAAGAGGTTCCTCGTCTCTTTGCAAAACACTATCTAGCCAATTAACTTACTTGTTCCAATTAGTGTATGCAGGAACATTTGAAATGTCATTCGATGTGTTAATGTTGTCTCTCCTTGAGTTTATTTAAAATTTCAACTATTAATACAATATTCTTTGACTCTCAGGGTTATTGTTATTATTGTTTTGAAAGTGGGTCCGTCTGATTGAGTATTCTAACATTTCGTGACATTCGGTCGGTAACGTAGAAATGTATAAGGTTTTACCACTTGATGGATTATATTCTGATGGGGATTAAATACGGGAAGGTGGGTAAAAAATAAATAAAAAAGTGTTATGAAATACTTGAGTGATCGCTATTCAAAGACCCTAGCCGGATATGTGTTTTTTGTCTTCGTGGAGAACATCTAGATTCCTAGGGCGCACTTGTGTTGCCTCTTTCATCAATAAATAAAAATAAAAGAATGAATTTAGTCATGTTTTGAATCAATCCGATTGGGGTCACTTTGAACTAAAATCTTCATTTTTCCTGCATGTTAAATTTTATTTGTCTCAGCTCAACTTCAGTTCAGGTTTGACCTATGTTACTGACTAGGACATTCCTTTAATATCTAGTATTGCACGAATGCACACACCGCTTGCAGCACAAAATCAATTCATATCCATCCACAGCCTTTCAATTAGCGAAATATGTGTTACGTTTAGTTCTGCGCAAAAGAGGTATATATAGATAACTGGTTAAACGTTGAATGAACGGCAAAAAACGCTTACGCTACTGGCACAGCAAAAATCGAACGAGCATCACACTAAGGTCTTTAAAAAAAGTAAGATAACCACTAGGCGTAAAGTTGGAGCGTAACTCGTCATTTCGCAAGGCGTTAAGGGCGACTGGGATGATTAACCTTGGAACTGTTGACGTTTCAGGGAGCATAAAGCGAGACTTGGAGTAGACGAGGAGGATGGAGGTACGGGGCCAGAGGAGGTTGTCTCATTCATTGATCTGCCACCAAACAATCTCACAAAGTTGCCTGAGAAGGGAATTTTAAAGAAGCACGGTGGCTATGGTATTGTTATGGATGATATAGTTCTTGATAATAATGAAAATAAAGAAAAATGAGCGAAAGACACACCTTCCCTCTTGAACAAGTTACTTTTTGTTCAGAGTCTACAATTTGGGTTTGTTTGTTAGCTATAGGTGCTGGGGGCACATTGACCGACGTGGAGAGAACTTTAAACAGTTTGAACGGCTACCATGACGACATAATTGAGGCTTTGAGGAACGCAGCGACCCATAGAGGTTTGGCAACAACACCGTCCGGTAGTGGAAATATCCTAGACGACGAAGCTATACGAAAGTCGTTAGCCGAATGTGGATACGGCGATGCTTACAGAAAGTCTGATGTGCAGGACAACATCGACAACCAGGATGACGAGGAGGAGGAAGAAATACCACCGACCTGTGGTACAATACGTATACGCACTCTAGAAGATATCATTAGACAATTAGAACATCATTCGACTCGACACATGAGTCCTAGCGAATCCGAGGACATAAGAATGTCCGAAACAGAAGCAGATCGTCCATACAGAGTAGATTCGTCCGTTTGCAGCGAATCGTCTCAAGGGTAAGTTACTTTGACCTCCTAATCCTCTTTTCTTAACGTTTTAAAACTTTTCGTAGTCTTTCTTTCTTCACCCCGAACCCTCTTAGTTTAATTATTTCATCCACTTTAGCTCAAAAATCCCCTGAAGTTCTCCTGACAATTCTCTGTCTTTTCACTTCCTCTGAAACATTATTTCCACCTCACGAATACCTTTCTGTTCTCTTGCCTTTCCCTATTTCTTGCCATTTTGTATTTTTTGTAATTTTCTTCATTTATTTCGTAATCTAAATCTTTCTAGCCTTCTTCATCTGTTCCCATTTCTCCGATATTTATTTTAATTCCATTTTCAGATTCCTTTCCTTTTCCCTATTCCTGCCAATTTTATATTTTTCGTAATTTCCCTACTCTATTTCATGAGCTAACTCCATTTCGTAATTTCTGTAATTTGCCTATTTCATTTCGTTATATGAATGTTTCTAGCCTTTATCATATGTTCCTCATCTTTTTCCATACTTATTCTCTATGGCTTTTTTCATTCCTTTCCACTTCGTAATTTCCGGAATTCTCCTTCTTCATTTCGTTGCCTAAATCCTGTTTATCAGTCCCCAATCTATTTCCATATTTATTTTATTTATTTTTGCCTATCTTTCTCAATTTCGTATTTTCCGTAATTTCGCTACTACATCTCGCAATCCACATTAAGCCATGCTAGCCCTCTTTTTCCAATCTTCGCTCATATTTCTTCTAATTATCTTTCCCTTTCTCTTTCAATTTCGCATTTTTTGTCATTTCCCTAACTCGTTTCGCAATCTAAATGTTCCAAACCTTCTGCGTTTGTTCTCCATCGTCTCCTTTATTTCCTAAAATTGACTTTCCCTACCCCTTTTTATTTCATGATTTATCTGTATTTAATAATATAAATCTTGCTAGGCTTTCCCCCCCATTCCCCATGTTCTCCCTTATTTCTTCTCATTATTTTTTCGTTTCCTTTTCCCGCCTAATTTTATGATTTCTGTAATTTCCTCACCTCATTTCGTAATCTTAATTTTGCAAACCGTCTCCATGTCGACGAGTCAAAATGACAATGTGCCATCTTGATACGACGAAATAAAAAAGGTGCCATCTCCGGTGGTGAAACATGAAAGCTTAAGAATCGCATATAAATAGCATTGGGAACACGAACGCCCTCTAAAGCAGGAAACCTTTCTATTTGATTCTGCCGAGATGGCACTTTGCCATTTGGACACGCCGATGATGTTCTCATTGTCTTTCCCCATACCTTTCCATTTCGGAATTTCCGAAATTTCGCTACTTTATTTCGTTACCTTAACCTTGCTCAATTTCTACACCTGTTTGTATTTTTTCCCATATTTATTCTAATTCTCTTTTCAGATTCCTTTTCTCTTCCCTATCCTTTTTGATTTCGTATTGTCCTTAGTTTCCCTACTTCATTTGTAATCTAAATGTTGCGTGCCTTCTCCGTTTGTTCTCCATCTTCTCCTTTTTCTTTAAATCCACGTTCTCTACCCCTTTCTATTTCATCATTTCTCGACTGTCTTTCATAACATAAATCTTGCTAGCCTTTCCCCTTTGTTCCTGATTTTCTCCCTTAGTTCTTCTAATTATCTTTCCGTTTCCCTTTCCCTCCTAATTTCGTGATTTTCGTAATTTCCTTGCTTCATTTCGCAATATAAATTTGGCTAATCGTCTCCATGTGTTCCCTATAGTTTCCCATATTTATTCTCATTGTCCTTCCCCATCTCTTTCCACTTCGTGATTTGCGAAATTCCTCTAACTTATTTTGTAACCTAAACCCTGCTTAACTTCGCCAGATGTTCCCTATCTTTTCCCATAATTTAACTGGAACCGCGTTTATATCTGCTTTCACTTATATCCTCTCACCCCTATCATAGCTCGTCTTTATATCCGCTTGTCATCCACCACCTAGCAGTACCACGTGACAAACAAGAGGATCATCGTGCGACGCGGCAATTTCCCCTTCGTTGAGAAGCATTGTTGGGACGCCCTCTCGAGAGGATATAAGTGAATGTATACGTTCTCGGATGTGGATATAAATGCGGTTCCAGAGTATTCTAATCATCCTATAAAATTTCTTTCCCTATGCCTTTGGGAACCTTTTCTGTTTAGTTCCCCATCTTCTCCTCTATTTATTCAAATTGATTTAACCTGACCCTTTCTATTTCGTGATCTCTATACTGTATTTCATAATATAAATCTTGCTCGTCTTTTCCTTCGCTTTTGCATCTTGTCCATTATTTCTTCTAATTATCTTTATATTGCCCGCTTAATTTCGTGATTCCCGTAATTTCTATACAGTCCAAGTCCGATAACTTGCCATCCGACAAGTCTACACTCCACTTAAAACGTGATTACACGTACTACGTGCATACTAATTGTGGTTCTCTTACTACTTCTGGGATTTTGATCATGATTTGCGCCAATAATTTCCGCATGCACTGAAACGACATTCGAGGAGCAGCGCCCTCTAAGCTGTAGGACTGTTCCTCGATAAATATTGAGGAGCAGCGCCACGTAATGAAGTAGCAGTAACTCTCACTGCGAGTTGCAGAAACACGAAATTAGATAGAGAGCAGCTCCCCGCTTCTGTCGAGTGGTGGTCCCTCGCTATATCTCTCGTTGTTGTGTGGCTATCCCTCGATAAAAGAGAACTGCACCTCGAATCATATGGAGCGGTAGCTTCCAAGCGTTTCGTGGCGCCACTGTACTACATGTGAGAACTACTACTCAAAAGTCGTTTCAGTGTACGACACAGGTTCATGATCACTCTCTCTAGCAATCAGTCCAAGTGAGGATCCTCACAAAGTCGTCATGTGAAGTTTCCTACTAGGGTCCATTATTATCCAAGGTCTTTTGTTTCAGACGTCATTTACTTTACTGACACTCTTTTTCTTAACTATTTTCCGCCATATATTTCTGTCTTGGCACACTTCTCTAGCTTCTTTAAGGTTCATGCATTTTTTCATGCAGGCTTCTTATGTCCCTTCTAACAAGCGTCTCATTCACACATTCTAACTATTGTTCCCACGGTCTGTCTCTGGGCACGCTGCCATTTACTTTACACACTTTTGATACACTTGTTTCGTTAGTCATTTATCATTTATTCTCTCAACATGCCCGAACCATCTTAAACTATTTCTTTCCCATGTGTCAACTAGCGTCTCTTCCGCACCACATTTCTTAAGGCTTATCTCGTTGCCCACTTTGCCGAATAGAGTTTTTTCGCATATTATGCGCAAAAATCTAATGTTTTGCGCACACTTTTCGTAAAATTGATTTTTTTATTTTGTTTAAACATTTACCAATAATCAAAGAACTATTATATTTTTTACAGGAGATTTAAATAATTAGTTGAAACGCAATTCGTTTCGATTCGGGATTCAACTATTTTGTTGAAAAAGGATTTTCTTTTAGACAAAGGTAGCTGTCACCCGCTGACTTAGCCTTTCGGACGTAGAGTGTAGTACATTTTTGTTAATTTACCAAAATTTACCAAAAGTTACGAAATTCGCGGAATTAATTGTATAGAAGGAATTCACAGAAATCAATAAATTTAAGAAATTCACTGCAATCACAGAATTCAAGGGATTTTCGGAATTCGCGGAATTCATAGAATTTACGAAATTAGTGTAAGTCACGTAATTCAAGGAATTCGAGGAATTAATCGAATTTAAGGCATTAATTAAAGTCCATGAACTCCATACCTCCTAGAATTTCGTAAATCCTACGCGATTATCGCGCATTACCGTGATTTCCATGAATTCCATATATTTTGTTAATATCATGAATTTCGTGAATTTCTTGAATTTCATGAATGCCTTGTTTTTTGTTGAATGGATTGGATTCCGTTAATTCCATAAATACACGCGTTACGGTACATATTTGTTATTTGTTACTGCACCGAGAAAATTGCAAGGTCACTTAAGCCATCTAGATGTGCAGATAGACCATATTAGGGCAGCCCTTTAGAACAGCCCTCGAAAATGGCTAGAGCGACCATATGGATGGATAGTTTGACCATATGTGTTCATAATTCGACCATATAGAAGGATTGACTGGCTTTCTAAATTTAGGCCATCTAACTTTGACCATCCATTTTTCTCCGTGTGTACTTTTTTATAAAATTCCAATACATGTGAGGTATCATACCAATGCCAGTATTTGAAAACTACAACATTATGTATTGTAGCGTTACCTTGCGTTTCGGAAATAAACTTCCAAAACATGTAGTGGAAGTTTCCAAAACAAATTTTTAACAGTGCATGTGACGAGTGCAGCAGGTGTCCAGATTCCTACCTGACCGTCACTTTTTTATTTCCTAAATTATTTTCACAAGAAGCTTCGTGTGAAAATAAGTTCGAAAATAAAAATAGTTTCTGTAATGCAGAAATCTGGCCACGTGTCCCACTCGTCACATGTCCTTAAACATTACATAATATAATTTAGCGAAAAAAAATCATAAATTTATATATTGCTCAAATAATCATCTTTTTTGGTAGAAAATTTATCTAATTTGATATAAATTGATCATTTTAGTGATATATTTTTTTTCTTTTTCATAAACATTTATCCGTAATTCGGAAATGTCATTTTTTAAAAGCAAAAATAAAACTGTTTGGTTAAAAATTGAACTATTTGTTTAAAATTTTTTTTTGTAGAATGCACAATTCATTATGTTTAAATTCATCTTTTTTGTGCTAAAAATTTTACTTTTTCGTTGATAATTCACGTTTGAGCTGTAAAATTCAATTTTGATGTCGAAACTTTAACTATAAATAGGGAAACGGAAAACATTTATTAAGAACTTACCAGGAAAAGTTCTTTGTGTCCGATCATAAATGAACGATAGGATTCTCTGATTGTTAGCATCGATGAAATAGAATCTGGAAGGATCGCGAACGTCCCACACAATTCCATTAGTCAGACCACTTTTCCCAAGAATATATTCTGAAAATGGCTGGCGAGGAACATGTGGATGGTAATAATACAATTTTCCTGTAAATCGTTTACCCCTTATTGTCGTCCCTGAAATATAATATACAATTTTTAATTTAACACTAGACAGTATGTGCGCTATTTCAGTTGAAGAATCATCATTTTTAGTTAAAAATTATTCACTTTGTAAAAAAGCGTAAACATTTTTTTATATAATTTATTTAGTATAAATATATTGTTTGGAGATTGTGTTTTTTTTTAGTTATAACTTGTAAACTGAAACTGTAACTATTCCAATTGAATATTCGATCATCTTAGTTGAAAATTTATCTCTTTGAAAGAAAATTAATTTTCTGGTCTGAAAAAAATGTTTTATTGACAATTTACCTTTTTAAGTTAAAAATTCTTTTTTTCGTAGAAATTGATCTATTTTGTTTAAAATTCATCTATACCATTGGAAGATTAATCATTTTGGTTGAAAATTTGTTTTCCTTATTTAGTTAAAACTAATTTTCCCTAAATTTAAAAGAATACAGAATTAGTATGAAAACTACTTCAAGTTTATGTTCATTTTCAAATAGATTTGTTTCGTTTTTTAACAGAAACAACAATAAATATCTTGCTTATAGCTTTTTTGTGTACGAAAGCGTGATGTTATTATTTTTTTGTAAAAGGAATTGTTTTTTATTTAAATCAACTTTAGATATGTTTAAAAAGCTTCTTGAATTGACACTTGGTTATGGGAAAAATTGTATTTATTTAAACAAATTTATTTTATTTAATAACTTAATCAATTAAATGTGTATAAACAATGGGCTTTCACTGTGATACCTAACCGTTAGGAAAAATTCATAATTTTCAAAAATAATAATTAAAAATTCAACTGAATGGTTGCAAATTAATGTATTTTGCTAAAACTTTATCTTTTTTGGTGAAAAATCAATCTTTATGATTAAGCAATTACCTTTTTGATTGAAAAAATTATATTGCAAATTTAATCATATTTTCGAAAAATCTTTTTTGTTCGTTAAAAATTAATTTTCTCAAATGCAAAATAAACTATTTATTTTTCAGCTAATAATCTTGGTTTTCTTTGGCAATTAATGTATTCTTTTACAAATTCCGCTTTTGTTGGTAGCATATTTATCTTGTTGATTGAAAATGTATGTTTGTGGTTAAAATTGAACTATTTTATTAAAATTTCATTGGTTTAAAATGAAAAAATGTTGTTGCATTTAACTATAAATAAAAATAGCTAATGCCTTATATTTTTGTAGAATTTATAATCATTTAGTTAAAAAATCGTTTTCTTTAGTCAAAAATCCATTTTATAACCAAATATTGATCTATTGCAATTCCAGATTCATAATTATAGTGGAAAATTCACTTAGTGCTTTAAAATTCAATTTCTTTGTTGTAAATTTATGTTTTTTTGTTAAAACTTTTATATCATCAGCGAATGGTAATTTTCTCACAGTAGATAACCCTTCAAAATCATGTAGGAAGAAAATTAATACATGGCAAATAATGCTTTCAAGTTTTTAAATTAAATTTTTTTTTCTTCTGATCTCTCTAATAGCTTAATGGAAAAGCACATAACCGGAATTCAGAAGTTCGGTTGTTCGATTCTCAGTGGCGCGAAAAAAGAAATATCTTTTTTCAAGACAAAAATTAACTTGAAAATTTAAATTTAAAAAATTTCATTTAGTCTAATCAGGACTGTAAGAATTTGCTGTTATTGAAGATTCTGAACTTGATCGATTTTGTTGATTTTCTTCCTCCATGGTTTTGGAAGATTATCTACTGTCGTAAAGTACCATTCGCTAATGATATAACAGATTTATTTTAAATAATTACTTGTATAATTAACAATTAGCTAAAAATTAACTTGATTGTTTTGAATTAAGAATCTCATTATGATCTCTCTAATAAATTAATGGAAAAGCACCTGATCGGAAATCAGAAGTTCTGTGGTTCGATTCCCAGTAAAGCGAAAAGAGAAAGATCTTTTTTTTTTTAATATAATGTTAATTTAGGGTTATCGGATACCACCCGGGTTAATCCATCTCCGATAATTTTCAATGTTTTTAAGATTGATATTTTTTATAGACGTGAATTCTAGTTAATATATCTTACGGTCATGATAGATAAACAAAAATGATTTGACTGCGAACTTTCATCATTCACGAAACATTTTTCTTTTAATCTCCAATTAAGCCTATAATCCGCTAGGTAATTTAAGTATGGCTCATAACCTAAAGTCTAAAATCAAATTTCAGTAGATTTTTCTTACAAAACCAAAGTCCGCTGTACGGGTCGCCGATTCCATATTGAAGACGTTCGCTTTCCTGCAATCTCAATTCCATAAAATTCTCCAACAAAGCACCTGGATCATTCATTTTAGCATTCCATGGGACTAATTGAATTTTATTATTAAAACCAACCAGAAAACGACGACGATCGCGTGCAATAGGCAGAGCAAACGATAGCTCACCACCACCTGTGAAAAAATTATTGTTACAAAATTAGTGGAAGTAGGTGCCTTAGGCCTAAGAAAAGGGATTTGTAGCCTATTAAGAAGTAAATAAATCGTTTAAACCTCCACCTCGAATACATTCCCTGCCCTACTTCCCTTAAGTTTTACCACTTTCTCTCCCCGCACTTCTTCCTTCATGAATAATAAGTTTCATTCTAAAAATTCAACTGTTTAAGTTTTTCTAAATGCATCCTTTCTTTATACATTTCAAACAATTTTTCTGGTCAATTAAGATTCTGCAAAATATGATAGCATAGTTTGCAACTGATCTCCACGTTTTGAGATCCTCTGAATCCGAAAACTAAGTTTTTAGGATGACCTCTGTACGTTTGTCTGTATGTATGGCTACCAGCCTCCTGTCACCGAGAGTTGAAAATGGCCCATGTACTGAAAAGAACCATGCATCAGCACTGGTAGTATCTTTCTTCTAAAGTCAGCGTAAAAAGTACGCAAACCTCACTTTGAAAGCCCACCACTCGTTCAAAACAAATCGCAGAAAATTCTAGGGGGGTAGACGTGAAAGCTTAAAGTCTTCCGCGTTGAACGATATGTATATTTTTGTTTTATAAAATTTCTTGCGCTAGCGCTGGTGTATAACGTTTGGAAAAATGAGGTTTTGTAGGCACTTCTTTTTAGCCTCGACTTTCGAGACTTCCCAAAACGAGCTGGAAGTGTTAAGAAATCTGAAAAGATTGACAGACGCTTCTTAAGGTGTCTAGAATGCAACGCAGTTTTCAAAATTTCGAAATATTAAATTGTTTGCTAATTAAAGACCTTCCGAAAAATCTTATTTTGGAAAAAATCATGATAGAAAGTCAGTTTATGGCTTAAAGTGTGCGGTTTTGTAACTTGAACATGAGTGCTAGCGTACAAAATTTTATAGAACAACGATATACATATCGTTCAACGCGGGAGACTTTAAGCTTTCACGTCTACCTGGCTAGAATTTTCTGCGATTTTTTTTTGAACGAGTGGTAAGCGTTCAAATTGACGGTCGCATACTTTTGACGCTGACTTTAGTTATTTTGACCAGGCCCCTGAAGCCTCAATGCATTTTCAAGGAACAAACTTTCTTAGCGATTTGGGTACGAAGTACCAGTAAATGTCCGGTGGGTGTACTACAGTTGTCCTCAACACAAGTAAATGTGTCGTCAGTGATAACACAGTCACAAATGTACTATAAATTAAAGGACAATGTTTGTATGTGAGGATAAATAAGATACTACGTGTATTAAAATAAATAAACTGCCAAAGATATTGAAGATATTTATGACAATTTTTTTTGCAAGTGTCATTGTATTCCCTAAAAATGCACTTTGTCTCAGAGGTCAGGGTTTTTCAGATCGACAATTTTTCGAAAATCTTTTTCCAATACATTGTTCTTTGTCTTTGGTTTAATTTTTATAAACTGGCTACCCGATAGTCGTAAATAGTATTTCATTTCAAACAAATTTTTGTTGTCAACTGAAAAGACTGTCATTGCAAAAAACGAATTTTTCTTCCGAAAAATGCCTGAATAATGCATTTGTTTATCAAATTTGTTTAAAAAAATTATGAGATTATTCAATAAATTATAAATTTTTCCAAAATAAAACAAAAAAGCATAGAAAAAACGATTTTTTTCTCGACAAAATACTGATTACAGTCTTTGTTTATTAAATTTGTTTATAATAATTATAATTTTAATCTTAAGAGAAGAATTATTAAATATAATATTGTTTCTATTCAAATTTATTAAAATATAACATAAAAAAACCTATAATTATGGAAAATTGTAGACAACGTCAAATAGGAAAAATTCCCATTTGTTTCCTAATATTTGTTTATTTATAAAAAATTGAAAAACCTAATTAAAAAATTATACTCGACAGCTCTCTTAAAAACCTTATCAGTTTTTTTCAGAATCTTTTTGGTCTGAAACGGTCATTATTTCTGGGCTGCTACGTTATTTTAAAGCATAAACGTCATTTTCTTCCCCACTGGGGGACATAGGGACACCTGACCGAAAACCGAAACAATACGGGATTGTGCTTAGGGCTACGAAACCTAAAAATATCTCACGTTTGAAGATACACTCAACTTCCAGTTAAATCAAAGCTCAGTTATGTCAAAGATCAGATATGCCAAAACGCACCGCACATTTATTTCACATTTTACATCCCCTCCACTTAGCAACATAGTAACAACACAGCAACACGCGGCACACGTAGAAAGCGCACTCATTCACTTCTACGCCCCAATAGACATTAATGGGGTTAAGGAGAATTTGACGTAACCGAACTGATTTCATTTCAAATGTTTTGACCTAACTGGAAGTTGAGTGTATTTGAAATGAGGCATACAAAAATAAAAAGGATTTGGACACTTACGTATAGTAGCGCAAAATGTTTGTTCATTCGACAAATGATAGGCGCAGAGTTCATTTACGTGAGTGTCTGTGAAGAAGAGTCGACTGCCATAATAGAAAAGACCATCTGACGCTCCCGTTCTGTTCAGAAGAATGTTAACTCTAAGGAATGAAATTTTTTTAATTATACAAATTAGGAGTGGGAGAATTTTAAATACATTGTTTGTTGCAGGGTAGAGAATTCTGGAAAATTCGGAATTTCTTTGGGGTCGCTGAACTGGAAACTGAAGTACAAAATCCCCATAATGCCAGGGTATCGACATAACCTTCAAAATACCTCTTAATATAAGCTATTTAACGCTTCAACGTTTTGCCGAAAAAAAAAAATTCTGCGATTAACTTCACCTAACTTTGCAGCCAAATAATTCTGTTTGTGTAAAACATATATGCAAGTCGTTAAAAATAAAACAGGCATATATATATATATATATATATATATTTTTTTTTTAACCGCGAGTTATATATTATAGCCTCTCTATAGGCAACCAGACATACCGCGTCGAAGGGACAGGCAAGACGTGGGATTTTGCAGCCCCCACCACTCTCCCATATGGGAGAAACACATTCAAACTCAGCGTGTCGGTGAGTCGGCTCTGTTACGTGTTGCGTGGGCCAGCCTTTTCTAGACCCGAAAATGCACGAGCATGAACCCGAGCTACCCCGACCTCACGAGTCGTTTTCGGTGGCTAACTGCACTGAAACAATTTTGGGGAAGCAGCTTTCCTCTTAGTGGCAACGCAGCGCCACCACGGCGGTTGGTGCAACGGCCAGACCACATTTGAGTCAGCTATAGTCCCAAACGCGCGAGGAGATCCTTTCCCGTGTGTTGGGAACGCAGCAGTCCCACAAAAGAGAATGAAATTTCCCCAGGGCTCCAGAAATAGATTTTTGCAAACAAATTAAGCCGCAGGTCGCAGTTGAGTTTTGTGATCGTGTAAACAATTAAGTACACTAGCATTCAATAATAGTCAATGTCTATGCTATAGGCGAGCAGCGCGCGACGCATTTGGTGTTCCAGCTCTACCACGTGGGCGCGCAGCTCGCCCAAAATTTTTTCAGTGTGGCTAATCTGGCTTTTAGAAGGAGTTTTTAGGTAAAGTAAATCTTTCAAGGTGTCAAGAGAATAAACGTATCTTCTTAGGAAAAACGTAAATGATTGTTTTAATATTAATTCTGAAAGAAAATTTAAAAAGATTACGCAACATTTTTGATTATTCATGATGGGGAATTATGTTGACCAACTTATTTTTTATTGTTTCCTAAAATTTGTTAAAAGCACGTACAATATTTTTTTAAAGTGTATGCTGATTTATAAAGTAAACTTTCAAATTTGAGTAAATTTAAAAGATTTTAGAAATTTTGAAAGATTCAAAAATATTTAAAAGTTGTTACGATTTTAAAAGAATTTTGTAAAGTTTCACGAATATTTTTAAAGATTATAAGATTAGAAATTTTAAGGCAAAATTTTTCAATTCGGTAAGATTAAAAAGTTTAAAATATGTAAATAATTTAGTAAATTAGAGTTTTAGAAAGGTAGGTTAAACTTAAGAAGCTTCAAAAGAATCTCGAAAGGTGTCAAGAGAATAAACAAAGTTTCTTAAAATGCTTGGGAAAATCTAGAAGATTACAGGCAATTTTTTTTTTACATTTTGAATGATATTTCCAATCTTTAATAAAAACTCTAGATAGATGCCAATATCTTGAAGAATTTATAACCTTTTAAATAGATAAGAAATTTTTATAATATTTTTTAAATACTATAAAATCAAAAAATTTCTTTAAAATCGCCTAAAATATTTTCTGACAAACTGATAATACTTATTTTATTTAATATGAAATCCTTACAAAATCTATATTGTCAAAAAATACTTATTCCAACATTACAAAATTTAGCTTTTGCAATTTTATTTTAATTGTAAAAAATTGAAATTGGAAATTGATTGTAAATAATTGTAAAATAAATTCAACAAAATTTATTTTATGTAGAAATATGTCATGATTTTAAAAGGAGAAAACAATTCTAAAGGTAAGTTTTTGTAGCATCTTTATGCCTAATGAACATATTTTAGAATATTTTCCCTTGATTCTGGTCTAGGGTCAAAGAAGGTACAAAAAATCGTCCTGAAATTTCTAATAAAAACTGTACTCTGCATATATTCATTTGTTAAATGAAAAATAATCATACTTTTATAAATATTCCTAAAATTTGTTTGAATATGATACCTATTGGTTTTTATTTAAAAAATTCTTGTAAATAGTAATTACATTTAATTTTATAAAATTAAAACATTTTGCTTGCTACACTCTACTTTTCCATTGTAGGAAACGGTTTGATGTGTTTTAAAATATTCTTGAATTTTCTTTGAAATTACATTTTTTTAAATAAAAAATCATTTAAAAATTTCACACGAATATTAGGACAAGTACTCTTTTTTCTAATCTTCTCAGACCTTCTAATCTTCTAATATAAAGCTCTTAAAATTAATTTATGAAAATAAAAAATTATTTTAAATTTGAATTATTCTTGTGCCAAAGCTAGGATAAGATCAAAGATCAGTTCCGTGAGTTAATCTATTAAAATTGCGCTTCGTGTAGAAACCTAAAAGAATTTTTCTTTTCATTTTCGTGAAACGTTACAAAATTCTTAACAAATTTTAACAAGTTTTACATGTTTTTGAATCGTTTCAAAATATCTGAATATTTCTTACATTTATTAAATTTTAAAAGCACATTTTTTAAACCAACATAAACATAACAAAAAATTCAGCAACAAAATTGCGCAATTAGGCTTAATAATAATTATGTTCCTTATTTTTTCGAAAATTATGTAATATGGAAAAATTGCAAAATTTTGCCTAAAATCTTGTACACCCTTTTTAAAATTTGTATAAAATAATTTTAAAAATTTGTGATCTTTTTTCAATTTTCTCTCAGAATTCATTCCATTCCATTTTTGGTTGAAAATTTACCTTTTTTAATTAAGATTCCAACTATATCTCTAAAAATTTAATTGTTATGTTGTAAAGTCGATTGTTTTTTTTCAAAACATTTTACATTTGAACATTCAATTCTTCTATTAAAAATTAAACTCTTTTGCAGAAAATTCAATTTTTTATTTAAAAATGTAACCATTTTCTATTTAGTACAATTCCTATTTTTTAGTTTTAATGTACAATTGTAAAGTTGGAAAATTTAACGATTTTGTTGAAATTTTTTTATTATGTTTTTCAGTTAAAAATTCATCTTTTTTAATATAGAAAATTATTATTCTCGTTTGAAAAATGATTTTTCGGTTGACAATTTAACTCTTTTGTTAAAAACCTATTTTTTTAGTAGTTAAAAAAGTATCCTTATGCTGAAAAATGTAACTGTATCGTTTTTGGTTGAATTTTTTTTTATTTGAAATTTTTTTATTTGAAAATTCAACAATTTCGTACAAAATGTGTTGTTTTTTTTGTCGCTGGATTATTTACCTCTCTCAGCAAAAAAGTCATCTTTTTTGTTATAAAATTGTTTTTTTTTCATTGTTTAGAAACCACTTTTAAAGTTAAATGCAACCTGTTTTAGTAGAGTAAATTTTTCGTCTTTCTTGGTAGAAACTCGATCTTCTTGGTCGGAAAATATACTTCTTCATTAAAAATTTATATTTATTTACAGAAAATAGACTATATTTGTTTTTAGTTACAAAAATTATTTTCTTTGATCTGTCCATTACGGTCAGATGAAAGGCGGAGAAGCTAAGGGAATTTCGAAATTGGAATTTTGTAGCCACCTCTGAAATATTACATGAATTGTCAAATGAAATTTTATTTTCAAAAGATAAATTTGGTTAATTAATTAAAATTACAAGACGTTACAGAAAGATTGAAAGTAATTGTACTTACTCGGGGATATGCGGGTTACAATTCACCGACGAAATAAATGCGCTAAGAGCACAAATCAGGAAGAGCATTATCATTGTTTAGAAAAAAAAATTTTTATTCGAATACTTTTGTAGAAACTGCGAGAAGAAGGGAATTTACTTCGAATTTATATTCTCTGGTCTTGCAAAGAAAGAAGGGACGAAAAAATAATCCCTTCCGCTTTCAGGCTCTCTAACAATCAAATCTTCAAGATTTTGAATATTCTTCCTAAAAAGTGAGAGAACTAGGCCACATCGAATAAAACGTTCTAATTATGTACCACGGATTTCTTGGTCTTATTTCTTAAACAATGATACTTAGGTTTTTACAAATTTCCAAGAATTCAAAGTAATGATAATGTTTAAAAAATTTTAAGGTCAAATGGCAGACCTCGGACTCATTTGAGAAATTAAAAATAGTACCAATAGTAATATAATTCATGAAAAACAGATTAGAATTTTGATCATTTACCTAATTTTCGAAAGCTACTTATTTGTTAACATTTTTTACCAGTCAAAGAACGAGATATCATTCGAAGATTTAAATTTTTTATATGATTTTAGATTTTAGTGAAGTTTGATATTGTGAAATAAATTAATCATTTGGTAATTAATTAATCAGTTTACAACAAAAAACTCAAGGAACAATTATTTACATTGATACCCTCAAATCTTTTCTACTTCTTATTGGTTTGAAAATTAGAATCATCAATCACATATTCAACTAATTTCAGAAAAGCTAAAATACATTTGTGAAAATGAAACTAGTTACCCATTCCACAACATCACATAAACTTACAAAAATTGCATAATTGAAATAAAGGTATTTCAAAAAAAAAAAATGTCGTATAAAATTTATATTACCCAATTGAACAAAATTAAAGTTAAATCTTTATGTTATTTAATATTGTAATCAAATTTTTCAGCTTATAAATAATTATTAGTTAATAACATAAAAAGCATCAAAGAATTATTTTCAGTAAATCATTCAAATAATTTTTATTCAGCATTTTTCAGAAAATTTAAGTTATTTATAACATTTTAAACTATTCCCGGAAAAATAAAAATATATTCGCAAATAATTTTGAAATCAAAATGCTTTTTTTTCAATTTTCACTTTCATTTGTGAAAGAATGATTAATTAGTAACCTTCTATACTAATTTTAATAAGAATTTAAGCGTATTAACATATACATCGAAAAATTGAATACAGATAGGAATTTCACAACATCAGAATCATATAAAAAATTATGTAATTGACAAAGGGATTTGTTAACATAAATAAACTTTTATTATGTAAATTATATCCAATATTTAATTAGGTAACCTTTGAATAAATAATCAATTCGTATCACCTAATTTCAGGAAACTAAATTTAAATCTTTATTTAATTTAATATTTCTAAAAAAATTATGCAGCTAGTATTTAATAATATGAATAAAAATCTAATCTTATTGCAAAAATCATAAGTCTTAATAGAATAATTTAACAGTTATGCAGTTCCAAACATTAACAGCATTAAAATATCATTTTCATTGAGCAAATCTGATAATGTATACAGTATATTTTCTTTAAATTTGAAAGAGAAATTCTACACGTTTAATTTAATAATTACCTTTTAAACTAACACAGAAAAATTGGAAATTATATATTATATTCTTTCTTAATTATTTGTTTATATATAAACCTTCTTAAACCAACTGAAATATGTTTTGAGCAAAAATTTAACAACTAAAATTTTTTATTTTATATAAAATTCATCTGTTTTCAGAAATTTTCCATCTGTTTTTGGAGAAAACTGCAACTCTTTGGTATAGAACCGTAACGTGCTGGGTTTTATTTTTGACTTTGGATTCGAATCAAGCGACCCCAAAAAGATATAATAAACATAGTGTGACCTCCAGACCCGAAAAATGATACTCGAAAAAAATGTTTATTATGTTTTTTGAGGTTATGACGGAACCGTGAGGAGCTGGGGTTTTTAGGACTTCTGCTTCGGATTTAGCGACCCCAAAAACTGACCTCTAGACACGGGAGAAGATTTGAATTCAGTGATCCCAAAAATATATAATAAACATGGCCTAAATCCCAGACTCGACAATACATCTGAATGAGGTTTTTTGAGGTTATATCAAAACCCTGACGTTCTGGAGTTTTTTGGAACTCGGATTCGAATTCAGCGACCCCAAAAATGTATAATAAACATGTCCTGACTCCCAGCCTCGACAATACATGTGAATGAGATTTTTTGAGGTTATGTCAGAACCCTAACGTTCTGGGGTTTTTTGGAACTCAGATTCGAATTCAGCGACCCAACAATATATCATAAACATGGCCTGACTCCCAGACTCGACGATACATCTGAATGAGGTTTTTGGAGGTTATGTCAGAACCCTGACGTGCTGGGGATTTTTGGACCTCTGATTCGAATCAAGCGACCTCAAAAAGATATAATAAACATAGTGTGGCCTCCAGACCCGAAAAATGACACTTGAAAAAAATATTTATACATCATAAACTAAGGTTTTTAGTACCTCTGGTTCGGATTTAGCGACCCTAAAAATATATAATAAACATGTCCTGACTCCCAGACTCGAAAATGAATTTGTTTGAGGTTTTTTGAGGTTGTGTTAGAACCCTAAAGTGTTTGGGGGTTTTTAACCTCGGATTCGAATTCAGCGACCCCAAAACTATATAATAAACATGGCCTGACTCCCAGACTCGACAATACATCTAAATGAGGTATTTGGAGGTTATGTCAGAACCCTGACGTCCTGGGGGTTTTCAGAACTCGGATTCGAATTCAGCGACCTGAAAAAGATATAATAAACATGTCCTGACTCCCAGACTTGAGAATAAATTTGTCTGAGGTTTTTTGAGGTTGTGTCAGAACCCTAAATTGTTGGGGATTTTTTGACCTGGGATTCTGATTTAGTGAAGCCAAAAACATATATTGAACATGGTCTCAGCTTCAGAACCAGGAAAAGATTTTTTCGTGTGGCTGTGTGATGAATCTATCAATTTCAAGTACTTTTAAAATTAAAAATCGTTTATAAGGTTTCAGACGGACGCCTACATTTGTTTTACTGGTCAGGCTTTTGAACTGAATTAGTTTGATTTTTATTTTTATAATCTATAATTTGTTAAACTTTTGTTAAACCAAATTTAGAATTATGTAAAATTGAATATAGTTCATTTATAAGTACACAATCTAGAGTTCCAATAGGGCAATTTTTTAATTTGTGAGAACTTTTTTAAAATTTCATTTTTGAGGTGACGGACTTGTTACTTTGGCTAAACTGTGAAGCTTGAAAGTATGTTGGATGGTCGCTGTTTTTGTCCGAATTTTTCAACTTATTTTTAACTTATTTTCAACGTTTAAGTAAGATTAAGGCAATTATCAATAAAATTTGATAGAAAAAATTGTTTGAAAAATTATTATTTACAAGATTAGGATCTTAGAATAATCCTGGAAAGCTCCAATTTTTCCTAATATTTTCCACTTGTTATGCAGTTTTTATTTACAGTAATTAAAAATATTTTAAGCTAACAAACAAAAGGTAAATAATAATTTAAACAATTTATTATTGTTAAAAACTATCTTCTCTCAGGTAATTTCTAGAAAGCTACTGTTTTTTCTTTGATTTTTGACTTTCCTTTGACTCTTTATTATATTATTATATTGTATAATCTTTTTCTGAAATAAAATAAATATTTAAAATATTTTTCAATTTTTCTAGATTAATCATAATAATTGTAAATTAAACTTGAAATAGTTTCTAGCATTATTCTCAGAGACTATTATTATAAATAATATTCTTTTTAATTTAGTGAACCATTTTAGTTCTGCTATCAGTAAATCCAATAATTTTGACTTTTTTAGAGCTAATTTAAATTTTTTGGTTTAAAAACGTATAAATATTGTTTCATAATCGGCAATTTAAGTTAAAATATTTGAGTTGTGAAATGTATAATTAAGAATCAAAAAATGGCAATATCACCATTATTGGTTACTAAAAGTTTGGTCAGTTTTAAATCAAGTTCGGCGTCATTTGATTTTTAAAGTTATGCAATTTTAATAATTTGTTCAAAAATTTAATTATTTTGATAAAAATCGACGGGTTTTCTTAAAAATATATTGTTCTTTTTGTTGTATTTTGTTCCAAATTCGTATTTTTCATAAACACTAAGTCTTTTAAATTGAAAATTTTATTATTCTTGTATAAAAATTCAAGAGCATGGTTCAAAAACCATTTTTTCTCTTTAAAATGTTCCCCACTTTGTTCAAATTTTTTTTCTATTTTTTTAAAGTTTCTTTTTTTTTTAGTCGAAAAATCATATTTTGGGGCAAAATGTTTAACCTTCTTCTGGAAAATTTATCTGGTCTTTCCAAAATTAATTTGTTGTTTTTGAGAAACTATTATTTTAGTCGAACATTTAGTGATTCTTACAAAAATGTATGTATTTTGTTAAAAATTCGTCTCTTTGGTGGAAAATTAATATTTTTGGTTAAAAATTTAACTGTTTAGTCGAATATCAATTCTTTATTAATAATTGATTTTTCAACTAAAAATATTACTATTCAATTTTTGTATTGAAAATCAATATTTTATCTGAAGATTGAATTATTTTGTTAAAAATTAATATATTTTCATAAAAGTTCATCTTTATTTGTAGAAAATTTATGTTTTGGGTTAAAGTTTTTTCTTTTTGTTTTAGATTAAATTTCTCAGTTTCAAAATTAAACCATCTTGTTCAAAATCATTTTTTAAAATAAATAATAATTTTTTATTTAGAATTTAAACTCAATTTTTTGTTAAAATAATTCGAATATTCCGTTAAAATCTTTTTTTTATATTAAGTTGACTTTGTTACTAATACAAATCTGACTGTTAAATGTGTTTTGTTAAATACTGACCTTGTTTATAAAATAATAATCTGTTTGCTATCTTAAATTTTAAATTTGGAAATAAAAAAAACATCCTGACAAAAAGATGTCTGTTTTTATTCAAATGATTATAAAATGATTATTAAAACATCATGCATAGAAATATAGATAACATTGTACTTAATTTTTACATTATCTAGTTTACAATTTGTAATAGCGAATATTAGAAAAATGTTATTCTTTACAAAATCGTATAATTTTTATTAGCATTATCTTTCGTCGCACAGAAACATGAAAACAAATCTAAAATTTGGCTGTATCATCATAGTTCAAATAAAATTGTTAAGGTACCGCATTCTTTAGTGATAAAGTAACCCTGAAATTCTAATATTATCCAAAAGTGTTGGCAAGAAAAATTTAGGATTAATTTACAGAATTAATAAAATTTTATTATGTTATAAAAAACTCTATTTATATGAACTTAAATCCACCTTTTCTATCGTTTTTATTAATTTCAATTAATATATTTTAATCACATAATAATAATTGGTTCAATATATTTATGTCAGAAAATATATAAAATATGCTGAAAATATTATTCAGATTCAAGGATTTTAGAATGACATTGATATCGAATTTAAATTTCAACCTTCACAATAATACTTATCCTAGAATGTATATTATATATTTAACTTTCAAAAATAAAAAAATGAGAACGTGCCGCGGGAGCGCATTGGGAACGAAGTTCCTCGTTACTTCCTCGCATTGAATGACTCACGCACTCCATGTTTTCTCTTTCTCTCTCT
>JAAAKG020000013.1:91801-111145 GCA_010014905.2 Druon quercuslanigerum
AACGGCAAATTAAGCGGCAATTATCTACGTACTAAAAATTATTCGTTGTACAGAGGGAAGCCATTTTTCAGGGGGTGACTTGCTAACTTGAGATGGTAATTGGCGTTTTTCCCGTTTTGCTCGGGACACCGTTGTGTCCCGTCCTTGGGAATGATATTTTCGTGAACGGCAAATTAAGCCGCAATTATCTACGTACTAAAAATTATTCGTTGTACAGAAGGAAGCCATTTTTCAGGGGGTGGCTTGCTAGCTTGAGATGGTAATTGGCGTTTTTCCCGTTTTGCCCGGGACACCGTTGTGTCCCGACCTTGGGAATGATATTTTCGTGAACGGCAAATTAAGCGGCAATTATCTACGTACTAAAAATTATTCGTTGCACAGAGGGAAGCCATTTTTCAGGGGGTGGCTTGCTAACTTGAGGCTCAAGTTAGCAAGCCACCCCATTTTTTTTTTAAATAATTAACGGCAAATTCTGGGAATTCCACGACAATTAAACGACAATTAAACGGCAATTTTTGGTCCAGTCAAGAATTATTTTCCGAATAGTTGGCATGCTAACTTGATATACGTCCTTCGGGTAGACACCCTGAAATCATACAAGTGATTGAATAGAAATAAGAACACTTCTAAATTCAAATTTAGTAAAACTATTTTTGGACTTATTCGTTGACGTATTCCTTTTTTCGCAGGCAAAATTGAGAAGATTTTATTCAATGCACGACCAAACGCTGGTAGTCTTGCCAAAAAATTTGCATTCGAAAATGTGTTTTCTCTCGAACCTAGAAAACCTTTACAAGAATCCGGAATTTTGAACCTAGCCAAAGTCATCCTTTCTCGCTTATCTCGTGAATATAGAATTATGAAATAATAAAGCATATCTGTTCAGCGAGAGAAGCCGAAATTTTCGAGAATGTAAGGGAATTTAGATGCAGCTGTGCAAGTATATAGGCTGAAATCCTATGAATCTTGAAGTATTTCCGTGAAATTCTGAAGCTTACACAATTGTTGCATCCTGACAGCCGGCGTTCGTTTCATTACCCTGGGCATTTCTAATTAGCAGCGAGCTGCTTTTTAGGAGGTTAGAGTGCCATGCTAATTAAGGTTCTTTACAGTACCATGGAAAAATGAAACGAACTGCAGATGATTTTAATCAGGCAATTTTTGTTCTTTAGAAATTGAGGTTCCAATTAATCTCTATTTTATATCTAGAAAGAAAAAACTTTCCCGAATAATATTACGAAAAATGTTGTTATTAAAATCGAAGTCAAGAATCCACGCATCAGAGCTCGTTAATAATTGAACGTTTATATCCTGTTATGGGTTTCAGTTTTTAATGGTGTCACCAGTAAAACTTTACGATTCATAAATTGCTGATCCTGGATTCTAGAAAGGACATTACGGAGAAGGGACATTGGTTTCATTTTTACTAAAAAATAACACTTGCCTTAAAAAGTATAAAATCTCCCCCATTTTGCTCTTGAGACATACCTCCAGCGACTCTTGGATTCTTAGAGAATCATTTTTTAAAAGTGCTGTTCCTAACATGGAAAACAACAAATGAGCATTTTGTAATTTAAATTTTGCGCCACAGTTTCATTGTTTGATGAAACTTTCAAGGATTGAGTGAAATTTTTAATTGACTCAAATCCCTAGCTTATTTTCACATACACTTATTTTGACAAATTATTTTGTATGGATATTGAAAAACATAAAATTTTGCCCTAAAACTTGGATTATTTTTGTCTCCAGGTATCCAGCTGATGATTCAGCCTTATTAGAACAAAAAATGCTTTATAATTGCCATTCTTAAACCAAACCTTTAGTTATGAGTGAATTGTGGCGCGAAACTTCAAATACAAATTTTTCATTCTTTATAAAAAGAAAAATTTTAATTTCAAAGCAATTACATGGTATTATCGGCTGGTAGGAAGCTCCACAGGAGTTGGCTCGTTGTGATATAAACTACTAATTAAACCCTCACCCCAAGGTTTCCTGGGTTATGGGTCTTGCGAACGTGATCACACCCAGTGACTTATGACCTTACGTGCTTCGTTGCGCATTTATGGGGCTGATACTACAGAAATGGTACACATAGTCTTATAATCTATAGTACTACAATATCCTATAGACAGGGCTACTTTGTATGTAATACATTCATAATCATTGAGAAGGACGCTATCAGCGAGTATGTTCTAGGCGTGTACATACACCAACCTTTGCGTTCAACAATTCGAGCTTTCATACATCAATGTGCCCCAGATAATCGTGTCATATCACGGCAATTTATTGTTACATGATATAGGCCCGATATACATCTCATATGATGCTTTAGAGCAATAAATTTCCTGAGATATATCGTCGAATTTGGTAATTTAGAGTTTAGAGCTAAAGTTTAAGATAAGTTGAGAAATTAGGTTTGAGTAAATTTAGATAAATTTATAACACTGACTTTCAGAAAATTTACCAGAAGAACGCTTAGACATTTATTTTTAAAGAAAAAAATTGATTTTAAAAATGATTGGTTTGGGAACTTTCCGAAAGAAAAATCGCACTTAAAATTTCGCTGTAGTAAATACGTGTAAATTAGAGCTTATCAGGGATCACAGTCTGCTCAGATTCCCCCCCTATTTTTCTCCAAATCCCCTACAATCCCTATGTTTGTGAATTTATTCCATTTTTCCTTCTTTTTTATGTTTCTCTTAGAGAAACTATGATCCAAAGAAGAAGAAAAAGAAAATTGTTCACGATTTTTTCTTTTCTTTATATTTGAACTTTGAAATTTGGAAAATTAAATTTAAGAAAATTCACAGAAAGTCTCGGCGAATTGAGAAACTTTTGTGCTTTTAAATATCATTTAGGGTTTTCGTTTTTGTTAGCGCTTTTTTAACGAAAATGGATATGTAAAAAAATTATTATATTTCAAACTTTAATCATTTTTAAACGATGTTTTGAATAACTGTAGGTTTTATTCACAAATCATTAGATTTCGAAGAATATATTTTGTTTCGTAAAATTTCCGGCCAATCTAGCGGTTTTCATCGGAAATATCCGTATAGATGTCAAAGAAGATGTATACAATTTTGGAACAATTTATGGTTATGTTAACATTTTGTTTACAGGAAATCAGTTTTTTAAAACAAATATATCATTAAATTTGGAAGAATATTTACAATTCGAAAATAGTTTTTGTTGTCTTATACTAGTGTTTTTCGTCAAAAACTGGTATCTTTAATTAAAAAATTTATACGATTTTTGATACTATCATTCAGTCATTGCATTCATTATGTTTTTATAATTTTAATTTTGAGTTTTGTTGGCGTTTTATGTCGGAAATCGGTACTCTTAGTAAAAAATTATTAGATTTCAAAGATAACAAATTTTTGAACAATTTTAGTTTATGCCCCTGTTTTTAAAAGATAATTTACAATCCGAAACAATGTGTTGTGTTGTGAAATCAATTTTTGGTGTGTACCAATATTAATTTTATGTTTAAAATTAAAAATTGCATGTCATAAAAAAAATTTAAAAGTGTTGCATTTGTTAATTTTGTTCATTACGCTATTTTGGTAGATTATTAATTACTGATTAAAAACAAGAAAAAATCCTGGGGGGTCTTGATTTAGACACTTGTGTTTGAACTCGACTTCTCAATTAGATAATCAAACAGGAATTTAAAACAAACTTTTCGAGAAAGGTTTCATTTGATTCTGTGATTCATTTAGAATTTAGACCCTACCTTCTGTGATTGAGTAGTTGAAAGCCTGGTCTAATTAAATTCTAGAGAAGAGAGGGGAGTCATTTCAGGAAGTTACCACCATTCTGTTCCCATTCGGATGACGCAAGCAGATCCAGACAATGGTCCAAGAAGCCCTTAGTTCTTGTAATGTTCATGCACTGTTATCACTAGAGATGTGACGAACAGTGGGATTCCTACTACTTACTGCCCTCCGTCCTCCTGCACTCTCCGGCGAAGCAGTACCAGTACCTACTGCACGCAGGAGCTTCGCGGGACCTACTGCAAACTCCGGCCGGTATTTTTCTGCTCGCCGAAGTTGCAATAGCTCACTACCCGAATTTCTCCTGCAAACTCCGGCAGCGCTCAAAGGTCCAAGGGACCTAGGGAAATAGAGTCAATTGTCCAGAATGAGAAGTGCCGCATATACTGGAATTTTATATTCTCGACAATTGTTTCTGTTGCACACGCGAGGCCTGACATACTCCTTGACTTCGAGAAGCGAACCATGTTCGTTATCGAATTTTCGGCACCAGCTGACAAAAACATCATATTCAAGGAGAATGTAAGGGAGTTGCGACGATTGTAAACGGAATATTCTGTTAAATTAATCGTCCTATCATCGGCGCTCTTGGAGGTGCCAAGCTTTCGCTGGTTAATAACTTAAAAGCATCCCTGCGTGTGAACAATATGCTAAAACTCTTGCGGGGAAAATTCAAATGGCGGTCGTCCTGGGGTCGCTCCGTGTCCTCAGGATGCACGAGACTTTTTCCGGATCGCCGTATTGATTCCGTCACAGACTGTAACCACCTATCTCACGGTAGTGAGACGTGTTTTTGCCTAAAATTTTACCGCGATTTCGCTGGGATCGGGTACGATTTTTCAGATTAGCACCCGATCCCGGCGAAAACTTGCGGTTGTCCTTATGACAAATATTTTAATTATATATTGCATCATTATTCTCGGTTCCCTTGGAGTTTCTGGTTTTGGGATTTCTTAAGTTTCTCAATTTTCTTCTAATTCTCTTTGGATTAAATCGCTTACAAATAACCTTTATTTCTGAACTCAATAGGGAAAGCAAGTAACATGTCAGAAAACAAGATTCAGAAGTCGCAGAAAAATAGGGCAGGGCTTTAGGTACCTGACGCCGGAGTTTGCAAAAATATAAAAAACGCAGTAGAAATCCGGCCGAAGTCACTGTCTACTGCTTCCTCCGGTGGCCGGAGGTTACAGTAGCCGAAGTTAAAAACTGTCCTTCGGCAAGCAGGAGGTCACCGCCAATGCTAAAACTGTTCTACACGTGAATTAGGTTACCCAGGTGCGGATCTGAATTTGGATATGTTTCCGCATCTGCAACCTTTCTCAGAGAGGTTTAGAGCTTTAGACTCGACATAATCCATTCATTCAGCTCTTCTAAAAGTAAACCCTAAAGCAAATTGTGAGAAGAGCTAGCCAAACAGTAGCCTTTCCTATGCCAAGTCCCTATTTGGATTGCACTCAAGACGTCTGAAAAATATTCAGAGATCTTTTGGAAAAGTATGCTGTCAGAAATTTATATTTGAATGAAAAAAAAAATGTATTCACAAAAAAAATTTAGGCGTACATAAAAAAATATTTAAAAAATTGAATGTTCAGAACAATATATAATGCTGTATGAGCTTCACTTTTTTTGAGATATTTTTTGTAGTACTTTTTTATGGAAGCAACTTGAAGTTAAAAAGAAAGGGGTGCTGATACTGCTGATGACACGTGAGGGGAACACAAAGACTGTCACTGTTCTTGAAATTACCCCGGGAAGAAGCCTTTAGGCAGGTCTCGTAACTTGTAACGACTCGAGTGTCGACCTCCTTCCATCTCTCAGGTCAGTTTAGCCAGTGGCGAACTTCGTAACATTCATCAAGGGCTGCTCGAAAATTTCTCCTTTGAAAATATCGAGTCTTAATGAATAAAGTCAGATTGGGTGATCGATTTTCTCCTCTGTAACTCGTCTCTCTTATTAAGCAAAGACCAACTTCTCTCTAACTGTCAAATAATTAATACTTTCAAACTTTGTCGACAAAGATTGTTTTTTCGTTCTAATGTATCTATAATACCAAACTTTGTTCGTTTTTAATTAATATAAATTTGATTACCTGATAATAATTTTACTTTTCTTTGCAATTGGGGTTTCAAGATTAGGAGGAATTTTTAATCGATCAATTTTTGATACAGTTTGAATCCTTAAATTTTTAGATTATTTTCTGGTGGACAGCTGAACCAAAAAATCGTAACTCTTTTCGGACCGAAAAGTGACAGGGAACATATTTTTTTACTGGTGATTTTATTTATTGCTTCAACAATTATTCCTTAAAATCTTTGATAATTCAAGTCAATTTTTAACATTTTTAGACTTTTTTTTATTTTCTTATGGGTCCTTTAAATGTAAAAATAAAATATCCTTTAAATAAAAAAATGTAATTTAAAATTAATGGAGGCCTTCACGGTTAAAGAATTTTTAATTTATAACGTTTATAATATATGTTTTTCCTATTAAAGAAGAAAACATCTAACTTAGAAATACAAAATCAACTATGCGCCTATTTTCTAACACATGCAGTGTACAGTAATTACATTCGGTTTTTTGCGCTTTTTTAATTTTACAAGGAAAAGAAAAAATTTAAAAATATGCAAGTACTCATTTTGTTTGGGCCTATAAAGTAACTTTAGGACAAAAATAGAAAAAATACAAATAGGAGTATAAATGAGGGCACGAGGCGTTGAGAAGTAAGGGAGGTTGTACTTGAAGTAGCTAGTGTAGCAGGTCGTTTCCGTCATTATTACTCTGCTATTCCAACTTGATTCAAGGCTGTCACATACGAAATTCAAGAGACCACAGCGCGAATCCCAATTGCCCTCGTTATAATTTATCAAGGCCCCCCAGGGGCACCCCGACAAACAATCCCGTTAGCCGCATTTACCTTACCCCGTCTCTCCTGGCAGGATGAATCAGCATTTAGATGAACTGCTTGGTATTCGAGTCTCTCCTCTTTCTAGGCATTTCCGACACCTCTCGTTCCAAAGGTTCCAGTCCGGATCTCCAGAGCTTCCACAGGCCTGTTAAGTGTTATGGAAGTATGAACGCATTTGATGAATAAAATGAACCTCTACCATCAGAGTTCACTCAAGAATTCTCCATCGCACATCGATTCAATCCACTTTACATTCCCCACGAATCGCTCTTTATCGACTAATTTACTCTCAGTAATTAAGCTCAATTTATCTCATCTTTACACCTTTCGCCCCTTCGATGATAGTTTTTACATGAGATGCTTGATTTTGAGATAATGTATTAAATTTACTTTAATATTTAGGTTGTCAAGATATCAGTTTCCCAAACGAAATCTTCAGCTGTGAAATTTTTGAATTTTTTTTTACATGGATGTTTTAAACAAGTAAATCTGCTTCATTTTTTATGGATATTTAAAAGAAATATTTAAAATTCATTACAAACAAGAATGATACCTCGAAAATAATGTTAGTAGTACCAAGCTGTACAATTTTGGTACTATTTCAGATTTCAGTATATAAATTTCCTCTTAAAGGAACCAGTGTAACCGGTGCTGTTACCTAATTAAAATTTGAAGGCAAAAGAAAAGATGAATTTTATAAAAACCCCTTGAATTCAACCAATTTTTGGCTTTAACTTGATTGAAGCATCTTTTTCTCTTTAGCAGCTTTTTCTTAAAAAAATATTTTTTTACAGACATGTAAAATAGTCAGAACAGTTTCATCCCTCTAACGCATCTGAAAAGACGAAATGTTTTAATGGGTAATGGCAGAATTTTGTTACCAAAAAAATAAAAAAATTGTATTCCTCTAGCGCATATAAAACACCCCAAATCTAACCCTTAAATTAAAAAAAAAATCTTTAAAAACACCAGTTTGTGAAGTCGAAATATTTTAATTAATAATGGCAGAATAATTTTTAAAATACCGAAAAATTTTGATGTTCACAAAGTATCAGCCTTCCAGCGAATATGAAACCCACTCTAAATCAACTCCTAAACTTTAGTGGTCGATTTTGAGTGGGTTCCACATGCTCCAGAGGGTTGACACTTTTTTTAAAAATACTTTTGGCATGAAACTGCCTTTATCAGGGAAAACATTACGACTTGTGGAATGTAAATCTACCATTATCAGTGAAAACTTTTTGACTTTTCAAATTTAGCGTCTTTATAGAATATTTGAAACTTTATAGTGGTTGATATAGGGGTCGATTCCACTTGCGCTAGAGCAATGAAACTTTTTCCAGTGTTTTTGGCATGCAAGAGTACCATTATCGTCTAAAAAGTTTCATATTTTAAAATTAGTGTATTTTTACAGAACTTTTGAAACCTTAGGGATGATTTAGGGTGAGTCCGACATCCGCTAGAGGATTGAAACTGTTTTGTATACTTTTTGCATGAAATAATGCTTCAATTAATTAAAACATTTAGAATTTTTTAATTAGTGTCTTTTTATAGAATTTTTATAACTAGGGGTTTATTTTAGGGTGATTTCTACATATGCGCTAGGCTATAGGGATGCAACTTTTTTTCGATACTTGCGATATGAAATTGTGCTCTTTATTAGCAGTTAAAATTCAAATTTTCTACACCGTCAAACATCCAAATAGGCTAAACAGCATCTAAATGGAAAGTAAACCATAAATCATAGCATTGTCAATGTATCAATATCGAAATACAAAGCAACTGAATGGAATTACATTTTATCTTAAAACAACCCTTTTTTCTGTTTAAAAAACTCAATTTTAGACGCATCCAAAATGGGAAGATTATTAATAATAGTAAAGGTAAATAATACAAAAGAAAATACATATTAATATGATAAATAATAGAAAACTTCAGGTGATAAGGAAATCCTGGCTTTAAAAAGTAAAATGTGAATGGTCAAATATGAAAATATAAAATCAAAACGTGTCCATTTAAGTTATTTTTTTTGCTATATATTCAAGGAGTCCTGAATTCCTATCAGTATTAAGTCCTCTCAATTTCAGATGCTATTTCAAGTTTTAAACTCCTCCGTCGAAGTTTGAAAAGGTTGAGAACTTTTATATTGGTCTCAATATTCATAAGCTTGCCGGAAATCGCAGGAATAAATCAGTTTCGCCCATTGGCTGGTATGGGTTTTGCAACGTCTTTCATAATTGAAATAGTTTTTGTTCTAAATGAAATTTAATTGAAATTTATGCGGCGATCCGGTTGATTTACGACTCAGTAGCTAGAGTAAATCAGTAAAAATACGAATGAAAAACCACTTGGATGGTCGATGTTCGGATTTCACTCAGATTGGAGAAAATTTGTAAATTCCACGGTTTCTAACGAATTTAATTAATTTAAAAAAAATAATGTTTTGTCTAATTTATTTCTATCGTGTCAATTTTAATTTATAACATAAAAAATAATTTCAGCATTAAAGAACTTGCAGACAAATAAAAAGGCACCAAACGAGACCCAACCATAATTTTTTATTATATGTATTTAAAATGGTTAAGAAAACGCTAATATGAATCATCAATCTGAATATCTTAAAACCGTTGGACTGACGATTCGTTTACCTGTACTACTTAGAGAAGAGTAGTCAGTAGTAAAAGCATTTTATCGAGTGACTAGACCAGTGCTCGGTACTGATATAGTATTTTCTACGATACTAGTGGCTTTCTGTCGAATGTCGTAAACTCGGGTCCGTGAACTCATTCCTCACTTGTTTTTGCGCCAGTATACTTTTCTCCTAAGCCTGGGGTTTTTCTTCTTCCTCAGAAAAGGGGAGAAAAGTCTAATCGATCAAGCAGATCTCACTCATGAATAAAAATTTGTCTCTTTTTCTTCCTTCCTGTATTTTCTCCACGTCGTATAATCAATAAATTCTCGTATTTAGTTTTTAGTTTCATTTGTGAATTTATTGGGGCTAATAACACCAGATCTTGTATTTGCTTTTTATAATTGAAGTTTATTTTATTTACAAGCAATCATGATACACTTTTCGGCCTGAGGGTTCATTTTTTCTTTTCATACTACCGAATTTGTTTAAAGCGTTCAAATTATTTCAAAGATTTCAAAAGATATAAAAAGATTTCAACATATGTTAAAGAATTTAAAGAATTGCAAAGGATTTCAACATCTTTCAAAGGAATTAATGGAATTTCCAATGATTTTTATTATTTTAAGGAAGGTTGAAACCTTTCAAATGTACAAGGTTTTAAAGATTTTAAGTTACTCCAAATCTTTCCACAAGAATTAATTCAGAAATTTAATATTATTTCAAGGGGTTTTAAAGGATTCAAACACTGCACTTGCATGGGTTATTTTTGTTTCGCATTCCGTGTTAGTGTGAATGTAACGAAATGTGAGGGGGGGGGGGGGTCAAAATAGAGACAAATTAAAGAAATTTAATCGAAGATTATTATTATTATTATTATTGTCTTGAAAATGAATTGATATTTTATTCTTGGCTTATCTTTCTGAAGTGAGGAAATGTCATTCTGAAAGTCTTTCTTATTGTTGCGTCGTCGTGAATGGAGGCAGTTTAAACTTGTTGACCTTTACTACTTACAAGAAACCTCTGTTTAGTAACTATGGTTAAACGAGTATGTTTTCACTGCTAAGCTAATCTTGAGCCGTAACCTCGCACAAGGTGGCAAATACTACTTCTAACAGCATTAATGCATTTTACATTACTACGGCTCTTTATACCCTATAATTGCTTTTATTTTATGAGTTACTGCTTCATTTTCTGCTTGGTTCTTAGTCCTAAGTGCTCCCTCCTCCCCCCTCTCTCTCTCCATAAATTGTAAATGCACACTCAAGATATTCAGTGAAAATATTCTACAAATAATTATCTGATTACTTCATTTTTATTTGGAAGATTTTTTTTCTGCATCAATATAATTTGAAAGGTCGGATTATTTAAACCGGTTATTTGATCCGAATCATCTATTGTTCGAGGGCTGATTCTAAGATTTTGAACACATACATATTTCACAATATTTGCCCCTTTTCAAAGAATTCCTCTTTTTTCTCCGGTTTTCAAAAAACTTCCCCCGTTTCTCTTTTTTTTTGCTTAAATGCGAACCGAGTTACTAGAAACCAATCAAATAAGCCAATTGTTTTTGGCTGACAGTTGATTCCTTTCAATTGAAAAGTCTTGTTTTGTTAAAAAGTAATTTTTTTTTGGTTGGGTTGGTTTTTTTCCTTTGGCGACACTAAATTTTTTTGTAGAAAATAATCTTTTCTGGAGGAAAATGCAACTGAATGTTCCCGGGGGATAAGGTCGTATATGTCAAATTTCTGAAAGGCGTTTTATTGACTTAAACTAATTGGTTTGAGCTAACTCATGTCTCTGGAGAATTGTTGTTTAGTTTATAATTATAATTATAATTGTTTAGTTCAATTTAGAGGTGGGTCAAAATCCATGTTTGGTATTTTTTCGATGAAATAATTACATTTTTTTGCCTGCTCGTTTCAGAATTAAATAAAGCTAAGTAATATCTCGGAAGTACTTCCTTTTTTCATAAGAAAGTTATGCCGCTATTTAACAAGGTTTTTTGATAGATCGTTACTTCTTTGCATAAGAGCTCACTCGCGATTCTGTCGAGCTAACTAATAGCCCGAATTTATTTTCTTCTTTTAATTAAAAAATAAAAATGCTATGCAATTGTTTTGCTTCTTCAAGGATTTCCCTTTCATGGCAGGATATAGTTTCGGACCCTTCAGTTTGTTCTTGGTTGAAGTTGGTTAGTAGTTTAAAAATTCGAACATTTGGTTTAAAATTCATTTTTGTGTGTTGCAATTTAACTAGTCGTTTTTGTTGAAAATTTAATATAATTAGACTTGAAATATTAAAAATTTTAAAGTATATTACATTTTATTTAATATGGTACCTACATCAATTATATTTAATAGAATTTATTCTCCTATTTTCGTGAAAAATCGCCCTATTTTCTCTGTTCTTAGGAAATTTTGGGCTGTGAAGTATGTTAATAATACTTTTGTACATTAGTAATTGGATTTGAATTGACGTATTCTTTAAATTTTAAGACTTTAATTAGAATCTTTGTTTATTAATAATTTGGTTGTTCTTTTGGACAATAGTCGGAAGTGTTTCAGGCAGCGGTCGCAGCTGCTGCGGCTGCAGCTGCAGGAGGTGGACAGCAACAACAAGCACCCACAGCCGGAGGAAACGAAGCAAGTCCAGAAGGTGTTGAAGCTGGAGCCTTGGTACCTGTAACTTCCGGTGCAACGTCGCCGGCAACAGCCACACAAGGAACAGACCTCAAAGGACAGCCAAAACGTCTTCACGTCAGCAACATACCCTTCCGTTTTCGAGACCCTGATCTTAGGGCGATGTTTGGAGTAAGTTTAGAAAATACAATCATAAAGATAATTTAAATCAAAAAGCATACATAGAGACAAATTAACATTGAATACAGAAAATGGCGGTACAAATGCGGATGCTACAATATTTTTATGATCCAAGAAAACTTTTTGTCTTGTCTCAAGAAAGTGTACTTAAATGAAAACAATCAAGTTTTTTGTATCTATCACACTTTCTTGAGACAAGACAATATTGTATTGTATTTACTCGTAAGGATATTTTTTTTATTCAATATAAATTCTTTTTCCGCGTATCTAAAAGAAGTGGTCTAACCATATATTTTGAAAATCTCGTAGTCATTGTTGGTTGAAAACCTGATTGGCTTTTTAATATTTAATGTTTTTCTGTATACTGAATTTGAATGTTTGAAAATGAAATCTACAAATAATCCCTCAAGAAAAATCATAGAAAATCTTAAGCGAATTAAGAAATATCTATGCTTCTTTAATACTCTTGCGCGGTTAAATTAAAGCTTTTAAATTATTGTAAATATTATACATGTACATATTACATATTTTAGAATTTATCACTGGAAATTATTATTTTTCAGTAAGAATTTTAATATGAAATCAGATAGTTTCGAAGAAGGCGTACAACTTCTAAAAAAAAATGCAGGTCATGTTAGTTCTTTTCAACGAAACACAAAATTGGAAATGGGCATTTTTAATAAAAAAATCATTAGATTTCAAAGTTAAAAATGTTTTACAATTTATATTGTAGGGGTTTGTTATCGTTCTTTTATAGTAAATTGCAATTTTTACACAAGAAATCATTAGATTTTGAAAGGTTCATAATTTTTTAACCATTTTGGGATACGTTAGCGTTTGACGTAAGAGATTAGCATTTTAGAGCAAACATCATTACAATTTTAACAAGATTTGGACTTTCTTAGTGCTTTACATCAGAAATTGGCATTAAAAAAAGGTTTCAAAGAAAATGCACACATTTTAACAATTTTTCATTTAAAAAAAAATGTATTTAAAGGCGTTTTACACCAAAAGTAGGTATTTAAAAACTTAAATTATTTTAGATCGAAAAAGATTTACAATTTTTGAACCGTTGCAGGTTATATTAACAATTATTCACAGGAAATGTGTCAGTCGTCGGAAATCGAAATTTTAATTTAAAAAATATTAGATATCGAAAAAGATAAATAATTTTTCAACAATTTTAAGTTAAGATGAC
The DNA here is from genome assembly GCA_010014905.2 of Druon quercuslanigerum. Taxonomy (NCBI): domain Eukaryota; kingdom Metazoa; phylum Arthropoda; class Insecta; order Hymenoptera; family Cynipidae; genus Druon; species Druon quercuslanigerum. The sequence continues at coordinate 105,132 of JAAAKG020000013.1, forward strand.
GTTTTGCATCGAAAATTGGTATTTAGAAACAAAAATCATTGAAATTTTAACATTTAGAATCGTTTGACAATTTTTCATTGTTTAGTTGGTGTTTTTTCATCGGGAATTTGCATTTTTAATTAAAAGGTATTATATATCAAAGGTGATTACAATTTTAGAACAGATCAAAATTGCTATAGTTAATTAAAAAATCAGTAAATTTTAATGAATACTCACAATATTTAAATAATAATAGTTTCGGTTAGCAGTTTCTTAGGAAATTAATACTTTTAAACAAAAATACGACAGTCTGATTGTCTTTTTTTGGAAACTAGGAAATTACAGCCAATTTATTTTATTACCAGGATTTTTACAAAGTTGTAGAAAAAAAATCTAATTAAATAAATCAAATTAAATATCATATGATGAAATGAAATTTGAAGTCAATTCGATTTCAACTTTTTTTTTAAATTTTAGCGCAATTGTTATATTTTTCAATAATAAAATCTTTCAGTTTACAATGTATAATTATACAATTTTTTAGTTTAAAAAGTTCATATCTTATATTACTATTTTCAAGTGTTACATTTTCAATTTCAAGCATTTTAAAATGCAGTCCTGAATTTTTAACAATTAGAAATTAACATCAAATAAAAAGTTGAGAAATAATTGATTTTACAAGACGCTTTTATTCATTTTCAAAGCATGTCCAAATATTTGTTCAGTTTAAAAGATTCCATTTTAACGAATTAAATTTGAAATTTTTAAATTTTAGATAAACTTTTATGTTTAGCACTATTTGACTGTACAGTTTTCATTGCTGAATTTTGATGCATAAATTACAATTGAACCATTATTAATTTGAAACGACTTAAACTATGAATAATTTAACTTCTAGTTTAAGAAATGTGCATTTTTAAACAATTTTTAAATTGTTCAGTTTTTATCATTCTAACTTAAAATTGCTTAAAATGATCTAGTTTTGAACATTCAGAAATTAATTAATTTATTCTTCAATTCATAACTCTAAGAATAATAGCGTGGAATTTTTTTTTACCAGAAATCTTTGAACTGTTCGATTGATAAAAGTTTCATTTTGTACATTTTTCAGTTTCTGTTTTTGAAGTTTTTTAGCGAATATAATTTTCAATTAATTATTAAAAATATAGTCCTTGTTTTTCCTTTCTATTATTTTAGATAATGTATAATATGAAATACAAATTTTTTTTTTAATATTAATTTTATATTTACTTTGCGATAAGCAAAAATAGAATGTTTGGGTTCCTCTTGCGCTTGATTTTCCACGTTTGTATTTCTCTCGTTGGAATTGTGTCTTTCTCAAATAAAAATCATTAATTTCAAAAAGCAGTTCATTTATCGTTCCATGGCCTGCTGCGAGAAATTCTGTTTGTCAAACGTCGCTTTTTCCGGGGTCACGATTCAGCTTTGATATCATCAAATTTATATGCACTGCCTCAACTCATCATTTTCAAACCCAGTTTCCCTGAAACATGATACACCTTGTCAATAAATTAATATTTGTCGCAGTAGCCAGTGGAAAGTGGAAAAACACGCTGGAAAATCAATTTAACGAGGTGACGTGAAAAGCTCTTACTGCGCAATCAGATCGCATTCAAGTATAATTGAATTCGGTCTCTGGTTATTTATTTTTATTTTCACCGCAGTAGGTGAGTTCAGGAACTCGATTGCTCTTGATTACGAAAACTTTGAACGTGATTCCAACTTGAAAATCAAAGGTTGAAGTTAAAGATTCGGGGGTGAAAAATAGAAAATAAAAAGATAGAATAATACGAGTAAACAGGTGCGAGTAGCAACTAAAAAATGAAGCGAATTTAGTATACTTAATTAAAACTCCTCTCTCTTTTTCAGCAATTCGGTGCGATCCTGGACGTAGAAATCATATTTAACGAGAGAGGCAGCAAGGTGAGTTTACGATGCCCTCTGATGGCAAATCCCTATCAACTGTCCATCCAAAAAACTCGTTCAATTTACAGATATAATCTCGTTAATAGAGAGGGCTCTCGCTTGTTCCAGGATGAGCTCATTTTTGCTAGGAAAATACCCTGGGATTTTCTTGGGAATGAACGTGGGGGTCGGGGACTTCTCCTTTTTTACTGTTATTTTTTTTCTCATTATCGCATTTGAAAAATCAAGGTGGCCGCAGATCAGGAGAATCTGGAGAAAAATCAGAGATTTCGAAAAAAAAAAATTATAAAAGTTAGAGAATTTCGGCAAAAAACACTTTATGTAACTGTCAAGAATAAACAGGACTGCCACACAGTTAATTTTTAAATGAAAATATTACTTTTGTCACTTTACTTTGAATAAATTAATCCTTGCATTCAGTTCTATACCTAAGTCTGCATTTTTTTAAATTCTTTTTTTAACGTTTTAGGGTATTTTAAAAATATTCCAAGATATTTATAGGAGATGACAACAATTTTAAGGGACTAACGTTTTAAGGGTTTTCAAAAGATTACATAGTATTGTATAATCTTACGGCATTTTAAAAGATTCCAAGGAATGTTTGATAGAATTAAATAATTTGGAAGGATTCCAAGGAATTTTAAAGATTTAAAGGTAGTTCCAAAAATTCCAATGAATTTTTAAGAGATGTAAAAAGTTTCAAAGGATTTCAAAATATCGATGGGTATTTAAAATAATTTGTTTGAATTTTTTGATAGATTTCAATAAATCGAAGGGATTCCATAGAATTTTACAGATTTTGTAGGGTATTTGAAATCTCCCAATGAATTTTAAAGAGTTTAAACATTTGTTTAATAAAATGTCGATGTTTTGAATGATTTTAAGGGATTTAAAATGATTTTTGTATGGGTTTCAAGAATTTCCTAAAATTTGGACAGACATGTAACAATTTGTATGGGGCTTACAAGAATTGAAGGATTTCATAGGATTTCAAAGATTTTCAAATATTTCAAATATTGACACAAATATTAAAGAATTGGAATAATTTTAGGATATTTAAAAAGGTTCTAAGACATTTTTTATTGGCTTCAAAAATCAGGAGGGATTTCAAATATTTTAGGACATTTAAAAAAATTGCAAGCATTTTTTAAGAGCTTTAAACAATTTTAAGGGATTTCAAAATATTTGAAATCTTTTACATTTTTGCTTTATTTCCAAGGAACTCTAAAATCTTTAAAAAATTTGACAGGCTTTTAAATTATTTAAAAAGATTTGAAATAATTTAGAGTATTTTTGAAGATGCCAGGGAATTTTCCATTGATTTCAGTAATGTAATGGGATTTCACAGGAATAAAAATATTTTAGGGATTGCAAGGCATTTTAAGAGGTCAAAGAAATTTCAAGGTTTTAATAATTCTAGGGGAATTGAAAATGTACATGCTTTAATAAATTTTACAGTACTTCACGAATTCTCTTTAAAAATTTGATAGAATTTCGCGGAATTTTATAATACTTTAAAGGATTTCGAAGAATATACTCACAAGAAGTGAGAGATTTCTTACGTTTGAAAAATTTGAAGAGATTTTCCAAATACTATGTGAAATTTTAGTTTATCCTGAATTCTTATATCTTTTTTTAATGCACTGAACTCCTTTCTAAATTTACTCAATTCTACTCAATTTAATGAATATTTTTTAGTTTTCGGCAATCAGTCAAATTATTTTAACGTCCCTTGAATTTTTCTATACTTTTATTAAACATATTGTTTAATTCTCCGTGAATGTTCATCAATTTCATTGAACTCTCAGCTTCCTGAAATTTCTCTAAAACCACTCAAATTGGACTGAAATAAATAGGCTTAATTTTTCCATTTTTACCTATTCATATGAATTCTTTTAAATTTGACTTGAATTGTTCTAAATTTTTATATATCATATATCAAGTTTGTATAAATCAAATTCATTTTTAATTCAAACGAACATTAGTCATATTATTAATGTAGAATTTTCACTTTTTGGGTTAGAGATTAGTCACTTTTTCATTACTTGTTCGGTTGAAATAAACTACTTTTTTTTAGCTTTTTTGAGTAAATTATGATGGCGTGGTAGCTCTGAGAATAATAAATTAAAAAATTTACAATTGTTTTTCTCTATTTATAAAAGATGTTACAAATGTTACAAAATTAGGATTTTGTTTTTTAAATTTTAATGGCCTGGAAGAATGAAAAACTAGTCAGTGAAAAGTAAGGGAATTCTAAAAAAAAAAGAAGATTTTGCGGCCACCCAAGAGGGAAGGGGGGGGGGGGGATGATTCTTTTGACGGGTAAATTTTTCTGATTATCGCATTTGAAAAATGTCGGTTCTTTAAACGAAGTTTCGAAATCGCATCACGGCCCAAGTTGTGACTCGGGGCACGTACAGCAACGTAGCTCGTAAATTCATAAAATTCTGTAGTTCCATTCGAGGGAGTCTTGTTCTGTCACGCATTTCCAAACCCACAAAAGGCTTCGAGTTTCCCATGAAAGCCCAGACGCGCGTGACTTGATTTCAACACGGAAGCAACTTGGCTGAATCTTTAACGGATGGCCGGACTTATTGGGAAACCGGCAATGCCTATCGACATCCTGGAACAAGAATGCCTCTCGTCATAAGCTTTTTGAGGAGAGAGCAGAATTCACCACGCTTCGTGGATCCATCTCGTATTAGTTTCCTGTGGCAAGAGCTTTTCTTGTCATTTTCGATTTTAAAATTGGCTAGTTTTTCGTGACTGGTGCTTGACCGATTTTAACTGTAGATTCCTGTAACCGACATTTACCGGCAGCGAGGGTTTATCCCCAAGCTGTGAATTGCGAGTTTATACAAAAATAAATGTTGTATGGATACCAACCTTTTTAGCAGGGACACAAACCACAAAGTGTTTCCAATGTCAGACTTTACACTCGTTTTTTCAAGAATTGCTCTTTTTTCTCCTGAAATCCATTATTAAGTGGCAAATTTCTTTATTTTGTTGAAAATTTAACTATTTTATTAAAAAGTCATCATTTTTGGTTGAAAATTCATCTTTGTTGAACTTTTTTGACGAAAATTTAACTTTCTTCTGAAACAACTCACCTTTATGGGCTAAAAATTGAACTATTTGATTAAAAATTCGTTTCTTTTGTTTTAAAGTTCAACTATTAGATTTCAAACTTATCTTTCTCGGTGTAAAGCGATTTAAAAAAAAAAATGATCTCTTTTCTTAGAAAATCTTTCTTGCTTGAAAATTATACTATTTTGTAAAAAAAATGTTGGTTGTGCTCAACTGTTTTTAATTTTAAATAAAAACATTTCGTGCTTGTAATGTGAAACATATTATATTTTTATATCATTTTGTTTGCTCAAGATTCATCATTTTAGTTGTGCATTAAAAAAAATTGAAACTGCAGTTAAAAATATTGTTGTTTGGTTAAAAGTTAACTTTTTTGTTAAAAATTAATTTCTCAGTTTAAAAAAACATCTGCTATGTAAAACATTTTAAAAAATCTTATTTTTGGCTTGAAAATGCAATAATTTGGTAGCGGTTTTTTTCTTTCGTGACTGATAAATCTTTCTTGGTTGAAGATTCATTTCATTGGTTGAAAGTTGAATTCTTTTGTTGAAAATAAATTTTTTAAATCTGAAAATACTTTATATTTGGTTAATAATGCAGCTGTTTGATTGTTGCAATATTGTTGAATTTAACTATTCTTGATTAAAATTTATTTTTGAAATATAAACCTTAATATATTTCTTTGATAACTTTATTAATCTGTTTTGGTTGAAAATTTAATTAATTTCTTAAAAATTAATTTGTTTGTTAATTATATATATTATAATATATACATATATATATTTATTTATTTATTTATTTGTTTGTTTGTTATATTTTTGAAAATTTGGGTCTTTTGATTTAATTCAACTGCTTTACATTTAAAATTAATACCATTTTGTAATAAAATACCAACAAGTATTTTTTTGGCTGAAAATTCATTGTTTTTATTGAAAACTCAAATATTTGGTGGGAAATTCATCTTTTTTTGGAATTTAACTTTTCGTTAAAAACTCATCTTT
>JAAAKG020000013.1:111245-145958 GCA_010014905.2 Druon quercuslanigerum
TCGGTTTTCAAAGTCAACGATTTTGTAAAACATTCGAATTTTCAACTTGAAAACTTACTTTTTTTTAGATGGTTTTTATTTAACTTTTCGTTAAAAACTCATCTTTTCGGTTTTCAAAGTCAACGATTTTGTAAAACATTCGAATTTTCAACTTGAAAACTTACTTTTTTTTAGATGGTTTTTTTTGTACAAAATCTTTTTGGATTCAAAATTTAAATATTTGGTTGAAAATGTAATATATTTCAACTTGAAATCTTAAGGATTTAATGCGTTTTATGTGGAATTCAATGCGGTATTTTGGATTGTAAAATCTGTAATATGGGTACATGTCGGTAAAGGAAATTTGTGATTAAAACCTTCTTTTTTTATCAATAATTATTCTGCTCTCTTCGACTTCTTTTCAGCGCATCGGCAACGTTTACTAAGAATTTTTGTTTGTAGAACTAAAACTAATAAGCGACCAGGTGTTCGAGGTCGAAAATTGAGATTGCGAAGCTCCTCTTATTTTTTTCTCTTTTGAGAAAATTTGACTTGCAGTAACTCAAAAACGGTGGTTTGAAATGGAAATAGGTTTCAATATGGATGACAGGATTGCGAGATAAGATCGGCAGTAATACATCGTGTCGACAGCCGGCATCCGGTGAGCTTGCATATTCAGTGCAGTTGCGTCAAGTACGTTCAAGTGCACTTTATCAAGTTCCCGCAGTGTTTATGCCAAGCTGCCATGGTGTCAGGTCCTATCGCCAGCCGTGACCCGATGTCCCTGGAAGAACGATACCTTTAATGAATCACGCACCAAGAAACTAATTTTACGCTCGTTTTGGCACAAGTTAATGCCTTCCACTTTACGTCCATCTAAATCCAAGACTTTTAAATTCATGTCAAGATCCCCAGAAAGAGCAAGTTTCAATTTGCTATTCGCAATATTTTTAATTTTTTTATGACTGTCATTCCATGAGATCCTAAATCACAAAATCGAAATTCTTCATTAGAGACAAGAATGCTTGCAAATATCAGTTTTGGAATTTAAAACAAAACACAAAGCGCCTCTCCTAAAACATCGAAGAGCTGGATTAAACTGTTAAAAGACTGATTTAAAAAATTGTACTCTCGTTGGTTTTGAATCAAAAGAACGTATATTCAACGATTAAATTTTCATAGACCGTCATGTTTATTGATGAAATACAAGTAATAGAACAGTTTTATTTGATTGCATTTATTTTTATATTTTACCAATTTTATTTTTAAAACAATGTTATTTATTGCGATCAAATCAATTTCAATTTAAGCAGGTTTTACACTTAAATTAACAGAATCTATGGGTAACAAAAGGTGTTGTTTTTTAGAGGAAATTAAGTGGTACTTATTTTCTTGATTAGATAAAACAAAATTTCCCACAAAGATAAGAGTATATCAATTTTGTCGTCTATTAAATAAAAAAAATATAAAATTCTATAATTTTTTATCTAATTTAGATGTCAAAGTTCTACGACTTGAAGTTTAAATCTTGCCTGATGTGAAGTGGATTCGATCTTATGTGTTGAAAAAAGAACGTCTCACCCAAAACATTACAACTTAGAATCTTTCAAATTTTTCAAAGAACAATATAAATAGTTTCCATTTTAAAAACTTCCAAATTTTTCATTTGTGAGCATTTTGTGATTTAAGTTGTGTGAGCACGCGTGTTATTCGAAATTCGCGCATAAACTAGAGCGCATGGAACGGGTGCGACGTTGCGACGGTATAAGTAATTATTTTTCTATTTTCATAGGCTCTGAAAGATACTTTTCGAGGCAGATATGGATTTCGGATAACATTCTATATATTTCAGAATTATTTCAAAATTTTTTCATTTCGCAATCTTCTTATACACTACAAAAAGTGCGACTTCTCATAAGACCACATTTTAATTTCAATCTTTGATTTCTCGACTATGAAGCTCTGAAAGGTTCTAAAATTTTAACCAGAGCTTCAATACATTTTAATATAACTGTTAATACAACAAAATTTTAAACTTAGCAAATCTAAAATTTACTTTAATTCATCAGATTTTAAGGATTTCATTTTCAGAAAGTATCAAAGTTGACAGCTTTAGATTTTAAAGTTCAAACTGACAAAATATTGGAAACCTTCGAATTTAAACACTTTAAATTTTTAAGTGTTAAAACCGTGTATGTTCTCAATTTTGGAAGAGTTAGCATTAAAAACTTTGCAAATTTGAAGGCTGAAGAAACTGAAATTTATTAACGATCAATAAATAATAAATAGCGAATCAATCATATTGGAATTATTCAAAACGCGATATGAGCCCGGGATTAATATTTGATTGCTAATTAAACCGATAATGAGAGTTGTGACCTGGTGCCGGAAATGCTTGTCGTTATGCATCGGGTGGCATAACAACCAATCAAAACTTGTATATAGAACGTTGAACAAGCATCCTTCCCCTTTCCATAAAAAGAGGTTGGGGATTAATTAAACGGCTTAAACGCATTTTAAAAGCCGTTTTAACCAGTCTGCTCTTAACGTTTACGATCGTCTGATGAGATTTTCTACAAATTCGAATGTTTCGAGTACCGATTCGAGAAAAATATTGCCTCTATCTACTCGAACACCTAGCGCTTTAAAGTTAACGGAAGAGGCTACAATGTAAGAAAATTGTATCCTCAGACTACTTGGATGAAAAGCTCGGCGAGAGCAACTCGAGAAAAATTACACTGAGCAACAGAAGGATAAAAAAAATGTAAGCGTTGCCGATGCTTTTCACCTCGGCTTAAGGAACGACGAGATGGGATCTCATAAAGTTAGCTGGCGGTCCATATAAAGTGAAATTTAATTCAAGTAATATTGACTTGGCAAAGAAATTGAAATAGAATTTATATGGAAGATATCTTTCAAATAATATTAAACTTTGAAGAACATCAAATTTAAATCAAATTCTCAAGATTTAATTTATAATGGACATGAAATCCCGTCGAGTCGGTCGATAAACCAGATTTTCAACGTCATATTGCTTTTGCAAAATAAGTATTTTTACATAAATGTATAATGTATTTCTGGTAAGGTCTATATAGGGCGGTTTTTACAAATTTTTTGTAAAAGCTTCAGTTGTAAGAGAGAGAGAGAGAGAGAGAGAGAGAGAGAGAGAGAGAGAGAGAAACATTCTCGAAAGCTTCGTCAATGTAAATGGAATGTGGCATCCCTAATGAAGTGCAGCATTTTTGAAAAAAAAATAGAAGTACTGCCAAGAGAAAAGTGTTACTGCTCATGTTTCAAAAGTTCCGCAAAAAAAATTTGCACTTTGTTTGCTTAGAATCTTAGATTTTCAAATTCTCAGAGTGTCATTGTTCACTACATCTGTAATTGCGCGACATTGCTTTTGAAACTGTCGGTACACTGCAATTACACTGCGTATGTGTAAGTGACACATACATACCTACAATATAACCAATGGTGTTAGGCCTCGTAGTTGTTAGACGAGCTGTTGCATTTTTTCTAGCTAGCCTTCCGCATTTTATCATTGTTTAATTAATATTTAACTCCCATTGGTTATAAAGACGTTCGAGAAACTCTAAGTACCGAAGCACTGCTACCAATATTGCAAATTTGCTTTCCAACATTTCCCTTTGGCGTTAGTTTTGTGATTAGACTCAATTTGGGTCTTGAATTTTTCAATGGAAAATACGGAGACCACAATTATTGCTGTTAATGAAATTTTGATAATTTTATATTTTGCAGTTTATTTAATTATAAAAGTTAGAATTGAATTTTGAAATATTTTTTAATAATATTAATGTGTATACTTTGCAGTTGGATTTCTTTAAAGTATAAAGACAGTCGAAGAGACACAATTTTGACAATGCAATTTTTTTAAATATCGTATTTTCTGATTTTTAAGGTCTTTTCATTCTATTACAATAAAATTTATATTAATCAAATTCAAAGAATATTTTTTTTTAGAATCCAAACAGAAATAAGAGTTGACTTATTTCATCGGTTTGACGAAAATAAATTTTTGACGGAGTTACTGAATATTTGATTTTTTTTTAAACCACCATATTTGTGGTCAAGAGAATTTTTTTTTGGAAAATGGAATTTTCCCAATTTTCTTTAAAACAACGAAAGATTTAAAAAAATGATAAGAAAAAAGGGTTTTTAAATTTAAAAACTTGTATAAAACAGAGAAAAAAAGAAAAAAAGAGAAAAATTTAGTATTCAATTTTCCGAAAAAAAATTTTGTGGCCACAAAAATGATTTAGCGTATATCAAACTTACATAAAGTTTTCTTTGTATAAGCTCGAATGGATAGACATTGGATAAAGTAAAAACTGTGTTTCTGCCGTTAGATCAGCTTCATATGAGTTTAAATTTTAGATCGCAAGATTTAGTTGAATTTAGTATAAAACCCCACTTTTTTATTTCATCCAATATATCTTATAATTCCTGCTTATTATTATTAGTTCAAATCATTTTTCTGGCCACTCAATTTTTCTTCTTTCAAAGTGAATTTTTTCATTTTTCTCGCGAAAGATACAAGACATCATAAAAAAACAATAGGTATTTTATATACAATATTTTTAAATTTACAACGCTTTTTCTTGGGATTTTGTCACATATTTCTTTGTTTGTAAGAAAAATGCGAAAATAAAATGTTTCGAAAAAAATTCTCTTGACTACAAATATTGTTTGGCCCGCATGAAACTTATATGATTTCTTAGTCGTATGAGTAGCAAATTAGCAAAAAAAAATTGATTAAAAAAAGATGGAGTTCTGGAGAAAATGGACTTCATATTTTTAGAGAAACCGCATCCATTTTATACCTCAAAAATTCATATACTCAATAACTTCGTGTAATATTTTTTATTCAAATGGTTGGTTTAAAGTGGATTTGATCAATACATTCTGGTAAAATTCATTTACATCTTGACCATAGTTTTTTACTAGTATCGGAATTCTGTCAGAAATTTCACTCCAAAACGCTATTTCGTTCTAGCTGCTAGTTACAATTTTATTTTATGCAATTTTTTATTTCATTGTCGAATCCATAACCTGGATTATTAATTTACAAGTATTATTTTTAAAAAAATCTATTCGTCTCGATTGAAATGTTTTGCAGATGACCGAACGAGATAAATAGAATGCTTGGACAGCAAAAGTAAATCCCCCCCACCCCTCCCACCCAGAAGCTTTTGAAACTTGTCTCATCACTCTTTCATCCGATGCAATTGAGGTAGCGGTTTACTTCCGGTATATAGAGGGGACCCGAACGTCGTCACTTCCTGTCACGAAGGAAACCTTGGGAGATGCTGCCCATTTGATTTGATGAAACTTTTCGCTCATCTCGTTGTCCGATGCTGTTACATTTTGTTCTCACTCAAAAATTAATTTCCTACATCAATCCTCACACTTAATCCTACAGAAATTTCAAGATCTTCCTGCTTAAGATTTTCCTTCGTAAGATTTTGCATCTTCTCTCTTCTTGCCATCGATTGGGTGTGGATCGATGGTTCAAAAGACGATAGAAGAAGAAAAACCTGCGACAACTGTTGCTATTTAACTATTTTTCTAAGCTCAGACCGGGGGCGTCCCTTTAGTTTCTGTTACACGTATATACACACCGCGTGAAACTTTATACTAATACCACCTGCAAAACAGCATGAGATACGTAATATTGCATCTTCCAAAGTTTATTATTATACGTAATACGTATTATACAAATATATATATATGTAAATAGTAGACGCACGCTTCATTAGGTGAGACAGGTACTTAACAAAAGGTCCATGCTTACCTCTTTTACTCACGTATGTGTTTAGCATAGAAGCTGCTTAATTTTCACCATTCAGTGGCAGTACACCGCTGTTCCTGTCGCAAGATTATTCTCGTCACTCTTTTTCCCAAAACCCTCAACGAACTTGGACGCCACGTGTCTGATCTTACGAAAAAAATGGTTTCTTCTTCGGTATTGTTATATTTTGTATTTTTACAATCCTGCTACACGAGATGAAATGGCAAAAAGTATTTTTAAATAATCTTTTACAGAAAGTGGAAGGTTTTGGTAAATCTCCATTAGAACTATTTTGATGTATTCATGAGTAATTTTTAAAAATTGTTCAAATTTCTCTTATGTGATTTTTCTTTTGTTTGAACTATATGTCATTCATTTCAAATCGAAAGAAGATATTCTAATTTAAATTACGCGCCACAATGTCGCAGTCTTGACGTCACACTTGGGCATAACCTCTGAAACATTAGCCGAAGTGGTTTTGTTTGTTCTTTTGAATTAATTTAAAGTCCAAGATTTCCAAAGATCAAATAATCCAAATTAAATTCTTAAAGTTTAGAAATCGTAAATTATACACGATGTAAATTTTGAAATAAGATCAATGTTAGAAGTTATTTCTAAGTTTGGCATGGACAGTGTCCGTTTTAACGCTGTCCTGATTGATATACTTTCTCACTTTCTATAAATAAATTATTTGTCATGATTAATTTACGAATTAATTTACAATATTTGATCACTGAAGGGTTGAATGGGAAATAATGTTAAAATACTTCTGAATTGATAGAATTTGACCAAATATCTTAGGAAGGCTTGAAATTTTGTGGATCATCCGTCAACTACTAAATCCAAGAAAAAGCGAAGGAGGAGGATCAAGTCTGTTCAGCTTTTTCGTTCATTTTCCACTTTCCTCGAGACGGTTTCATCGTTTCATGAGAATCGGCCAAGCCTGGAGTATACGGGGAAACTGGGGAAAACAGACTGAAGAGTTGACCAGGCTTGATAAATCTCGACCTTATTCTCCTTTTCGCCAACGTGCACTTCATACTGAAAACTCGAACACAGAGTTACACAGGGTACACCATACATACACAATCACGAACTCGTACCAATCATCCCTGGACACTATTCTTCACTCTCGTAATACATAATGTTTCGTACGTTTCTATACCGTTGCTTCCAGCTTCGGTCATCACTTCAGTTGAGACTGTAACCCTTTTTCTGAGTCTCATTGAGTTTCGAGCTTTCAAGCTCTCGTCGTTGATCCTTGAACCACCTATCAACCTCCACTATCGGCGACCTAACCTTTCTGTTTAAAACGATAGAATCTCGAACTGTGCTTTCCGCTTTCCAATCACAATATTTATCGCCTATCTTCCTTAAGTACTCTTTACACTAGCAGTTCTAAAAATGGAAAAAATAGATACCATTTTTCATTAAATTAAAAATTCTAATATAATATAGTTCAAAGCCTCCTGTTCAAAAATCTTAATAGGTACTAGTCCAAAAATATTAAAAGTTTTCGAGATAGTTGGGGCTGAACGAGAAAAATATGACCACAACCGAATCTAATGTCCCGCTTGAAACTTGAAGATGAACTCATCATTCAAAAACAATCAAGAAATTTGAAATTTCGCGCTACAATCATTTTAGGATTAAAGGTTTTGCAGATCTGATTTTTTTCTTTTTACATCTCCCTACTTGAATATAGAATGCTTTCTAATATTTACAAAATAAATATACCAAACCTTTTTATGGGTCTCATTGGGTTTCCAGCTTTTAAACTTTCATCGTTGACCCTTGAACCACTTATCACCTTAAACTCTCTGATCTAATTTTTCTGTTTAAACCGATAGAATTTCGAACTTTGTTCTCCGCTCATCAATCACAATATTTATCGCCTATCTTTCTTAAGTGCTCTTCTTACACTAGTGGTTCTACAATAGGAAAAAGAGATATCATTTTATATGAAATAAAAAATTCTAGTGCCTAAAATGTCTGTTCTCGAATTTAGACGTAATTTAATGCGAAAACAATAAAGAAATTAAAAATTTCGCCTCACTGTGATTTCAGCTTCATTTGACGCGAAATTTAAATTGCAGATCTGATTTTTTTCTTGTATTTAGTTCTAGTTGAATATATAATATATTCAAAAATTTAAAAAATGAATACATAAGAAATGGGGTTTAAGGGGTTTAAGGTACCGACAGGTTTTGGAAATGTTAATTGATCTAAAACAAAACAAATTAGCCTTTCTTCTGTTTATTAGAACGTTTTTATTAGAATTGTTCGTCTCCCATAGTAAAAGTCGGAAATGTTTAAGTGTGCCTGGAAAGCTATTAGGGTGACAATGTTCCTTTTCTCATTTTTCTGCATAACGATTCCATTATAACGAGTTCCAGCCCCTATTTCACATTCAACCCTGCACGTCCGTGACTCGTGCATGTTATATGCGTTTTTTCGTACCACCACATCGATCGTTTTCCCTGTTGTCGAATAATTCTGTATATCGATTCGCACCCCTCATTCGTTAGCAATGCTGAACCACCATCACACGATATTCATAACTTTTTTATCATCCCTTTTTGCAACATTTTTACCCAATAATACACGGCTCAATAAATTCCAAATACCCTTTGGACATTATGAAAATGGTAATGCATTTATAGTCAATGCCCAAGCAAAGATTTCTGTATGATCTGGATCCAAGACAAAAATTCTTACATACTTTTACTAGCAAACAATAATTTTGATCCATAATTATCCCTGTTGATGGTAGTCAACTTTTTCTCTTGCACAATCTCGTATATCTTGTATAAAAACAGGTTTTTTTTAATTGACAAGTGAATTTCTGGATTCACCTTTGCCTTGATCTAGCAAAGGGTGTCGTCTTATATTTTCACCCTTGATTTTCGGTTTCATGCACTAGTCTACTATTACTGTAATTAGAATTCGTATTTTTAGAGGCTATCCGTTGGTAGAGATTGGTAACTATGCTAATCTCGTTAAACGTGCTCAGAGTTAGGGGTTATCGTCGACGAAATTATTTTCATGCTCTGATTGACTTAAGAAAATTTCTTCCCTGATATTTCCTTCCTTGAAAATAACATTAGGGACTATGTCATTTTCAATTGACAGTTCATTCGGCTCAATTTTAAATTAATAGTTAATTTTTGGATCAGTGAGATAAATTAATTTAATCAAGTTAATTTTAATTCAAAATTCAATTCGTGGACGTCAAATTAAAAAAAATGTACGGTAGTGATATTTTGCCTCTTTTCTTGAACATTTAGAGAGACTGTAAAAAGCGAGGAACAAAACAAGGAAAGTTGGAACTAATTTTTAAGAAACATTCATTGAATGAAGTTGGATTTTTTTATTTTTTTGCAAAAACTTGAATGTTAAAAAAAAACTGACGTGAACTGTTAGTTGTTTATTTTAGTTTGGTGAACTTAAATTTTGTGCATTGTTACAAGAGAAAACTTTATGTTGTAGTTGCAACTTTTGAATATGCTTACTTCAAGTTTTTTAATTTGAGAGTATTTTAATTAAAACGCATTTCGCTTCTAAATTCGAAGGCTTAAAAGCAGACAACTTTTTTAACTCGAAAAATTAAAAATTTGAAAGTTTGTAAATTCAATATTCTATAATCATCATCTTTTGACTATAATCACTCTTTATTTTGAGGACCTTAAAAAGCTTTCCATATTTTTACATTTTTGTTAATATTATTGAAATCGAATTCTGTGAAATTTTAAAGGATTCCAATCGAAAAATGTTGAAGTAGTTTAAAATTGCTAAAAATGCCGAATACGTATGTTGAGTAGTTTTCACCATTATTTTATTTTAATGGCTTCGAATTGTCAATTTTAAAGCATTGATATTCTAATATCTTCAGGTTTGATTTTTTAGTCGAATGAAAAGAGTTTGAAATTCTTTAAATTCGATGTTTTTCAAAACCAAAGGTTATAAATTCGGAAAACTTTAATACAAAAGATTTCAATAAACCGTTTTTAGATTTATTTTGTATATTAAAATCTTTCGAAATTTTAGGTTGGAAGTCCCAAAACTTTCTTATACGAATATTTTTAAGTTTGAATATTTTGATTTTTAACTCTTCCAATGTATGCATTTCATATTAGTAATTATAATTTAAAATATTCTCTATTTTCAAATTTGAATACTTAAAATTGGAAAGAATTCGATTCAAATTCGAATTAGAACTTTAAGAGTCGTTAAAACTTAATTTCTCTATAAATCGGAAGCTTCAAAATAGATGTGTTTCTTTTTTCAAAAGCATTCAATTTCGAGCCTTCTTGAATTCAAAAACTTATGTTATGAGGTATTATGATAATGACAATTAGATAAGGAGCAATTGGATTCTCCTCTCTTACACAGAAAATTAAAAGAAAAATGGTCAACTTCTTAAAAAAATTTTAAATAATGGTCAAATGCTTTTATAATTTTTGGCATCTACAATTTCATCCAAATTTTATATTTGAAAGCCTATCCTAGAAAACTTCATTTAAATGATAATTTTTTCTTTATTTATTGGTATTTTTTCATCTTTACAAATTAAAGACTTTCGTTTTCAAAGCTTTCTAATTGCAAAACTTTCAAGTTTGAATCTTCAAAATTTCTCACGCTTCAAAATTGGAAAAATTTAATGATTTACAAATTAAATCGTTAACATTCTAAGAAAAATTCTTTGTCATTTCTTATTCGTTTGTACAATATTAAAATTACCATAAAGAAACAAGGGGCACTAGCGAACATTCTATTTCCAGCTCAAGGTTTTTTTCTTCCAAGAATGATTTCAGTTTGTCCACAGCTGTGAGAAATCTAGTCCCAAATATGGAAATTAATTCCCGCGCGTTTCTTTGTCAGACTTAAAAGAGCTAATTTACCAATAGATGGATTTCCTCTTCCCCAGTTTAGTGTCGCGATTACAGGACAGAGTCCTATCAGTCATTCTGATTTAGCACCTCGTCGTCCAGTCAATTTACTTGTCCCCCTTTATGTTTGAAATGTCTGCATCCACATACAGCTACTAGTGACTAGTCTGTCCGCAAAGTCCTGTTCCGTCAAAGCTTGTTTCCGTCAGTTAACGTTCTATTTGCCTTTTCTCTCGAATTGTAACGGTCTCTAATTCGCAAGGATGAAAAGTCACTATAGTTACTTTATTAAATGAAAATATCAACTTGGCCACAACCTTCAATGAATTAAAAAATTTGTAATCTATTTAAATAATTTGTAGGTATTTTAATCATTTTAGGGTATTTTTCAAAATCCCAAGGTATTTTCAAGAGCTTTAAAAAGTTTGAAGGGGTTTCAAAACATTTCAAAGGATTTACAATATTTTAGGGTGTTTCAAAAGATTTCAAGGCATTTTTAAGAGATTTGAAAATTTTAAGGACTTTCAAAGAATTTAAATGATATTGAATTCGTTTGGAAATAACCCTGATTGGAATTCTTTTAAATTTTTTTGTGTTTTCCTAAATTTTTTTGTATTTATTTGAATTCCTGTAAATTCACTCTAATTTTATTTAATTAATTAGTTGAATTTAACTTGAATTATTCTGCATTCATTTCGAATTTTTATGAATTTATCCAGTCCCTTTTTTGGTTTAAATAGGTCACTTTTTTCAAGTAAATTAGGCAGTGGCAGCCGTGCCGATTCGTTAACTTCTTTGTTGAAAGATGAGGCAAGGTAGAACAATATATATGAAAACTTTGTCTCTAAAACGGCTTCTTTGTTTTTCGGTCTGTTCGCCTAGAAAACGAACATTAATATCAAGTATTCCAAGAAAATAACATTCGTTAAAGAGTGCAACCAAAATATTGATTAATAATAAATAATAATAATAATAAATAATAATAAATAATAATAATAAATAATAATAATAAATAATTGATACTGAAGAGTATCAATTATGGAATAACTCAGCCTATGGTATAGTTGAATATTAAAAGACGTAAATTGCGTCAGTATAGCTGACTTTTACGTACGCGAATCATATAACCGTAATTATTTACTACAAGTGCTCTAAAGGCACATAATATTTTATGACAGAAATATATTCCAGTTATACGGTACTTTCAGGATTTACGTGAAAAAAAGAAATAATGTTCGAAATAATACAAATTGAATTTCAAAACGAAGTTGTCTATCTGATCGGGAAACCCGGAAAATGACCGGTAATTTGATTCAGTGACCGAGATTTTTCTCTTGAATTTGTATACTAATATACAAATTAGAAGTGATTCATATATTTTATTGCTCTACTTCTGAGTTGGAACAAGGGTTTTTAGTAAAGAATTATAATTTCGACTTTAAGACTGAGAATTTTCTAAACCATTTAGAATTCCGAGTTAAGAATTGGAATAAGTAGAAAAATATGTGTTATTCACGTAAAGCATTACTCGGTATAGGGAATTTTCTAAAATAATTATTCTGAGTTTGGGTGTGGAAATAAGTAAATGAAATATTTAAAAAAATACCCCGAAATAATTTTAATTTTGACTTGCAACAAATTTTATAAAAAGGGAGTTACTATATTTCTGAATTATAATAGAAAACGTAAATAAATAGAATTCTGTCGTATGACGGAGTTTGCGTAAAGAGCTATAATTCAGACTTTAGAATATGGAATTTCCGTAAAGACTTGTAATTTAGACTTATATTGCCAAAATCTCTCGTCCAAATCAGAATTATCATTCGTTTCCAGAATTCCATTTTCCATATCAGAACTATTTCAAATTTTTTAAAGTGCTTATTAATCTATTAAAAGCTTCAAAAATCTTTTAAAATCATTTAAATCTTTTGAATTCTTATAAATTGACCGTAAGGCAATCAGGAAATGACCGCGAATTTAAAATCATCTGTCACGTAGACACCCTGAAGAGTAAAAAGCAGGACAAAAAAGGTTCAGATTTGATGTTAAAATAGATCAGCTCTAAAACATGAACTTAAATTATCTCTATTAATGTATTGTAGTTAAATGAATCCGTGGACTAGAAGGTTAATAAATAATTCCCTCAGTATTTCTTCCATTCCCAGGCGACAATTCTGTACTCACCCTCATATATATAAGCTCTTGACAATCCAACTCACGGTTTAACCCGATTACGTGAAATGCATCTCGGCTGGCCCGATTAATTTGAATATAGTTACTTGCATACGTCTGTATTTAAAAGGTAATTCCCTCATAAAACTGGAACGAAAGAAAGAAGGAAGAAATAGTTGTTGATTCTTATGGTAATTTTTGTGTTTAATTTTGCAAAATGGGAGAGGATGAACTACTGGTTCATGTTAGGTTGACGTTGAGGTGGCGTGTCTGATGAGAATTTACGAGAAAGCATAACAATTATGCATATCAGTTTGTTTCCGCAGGTAACTTACTTTTGGTCGCTGAAACTACCCCTGTAACTTGTAAGAAAAAACCTCGTATGCACCGACGGGGCACGTGTTTTGATTCAAAAGCAAATTGTGATTAATAATACTTTCTTTGGGGGATGCTGGTTTCTGATGATTGTGCAGATGTGGGTCAAAACGAGTAGTTTCAAATGTTCATAACTTCCTTTCTACAAATGCAAATTTAATTTTCTTCGAGTGATTTCTGAAGGTTTTTTCACGCCTTTCCATCCTGTCAAATCCATTTTTTTAAATGTATTCATTTTCATAAACGACCCAAAAGTACTTTAATTAGCTTTGTTTTACTTTCTGGAACCAATGATAATAATAATACTAATAATAATAGAGAAACAAAAATTTGCACCTTCACGTACAGAAGAAAAATTTTCAAAACACGTGACGTGGGTGGGGGCCAAACGAATATTTACTATAATACATGTAGTCGTGTGCGTATGGGGCGCGAGGTTATTCATGAAATAATTAATGGGATCCCTTTGTGTCCTCGTCGTTTCCCGAGGGAGGCTTCGTGAGAATTTTTTCATGAGTCTGCTAATTGGGTTGACGGTTCACTGGTCCGCAATTACGACTTGGAAACTCGCTTACCGTCTCCGTAGACAAAATAAATGTCTCGACAGAATCTGTTAATCCCTCGTTACAAATTACGCACGCCGGAAATATTTACTTAAAACTATTATACCTTGAAATGGTTAAAAAATATGTAAGATGCATTTATTTAAAAAAAACTGTATTTAAAAAATTCGAGATAAATTCATATTTAAAAAATTTAATTTGATAAAAACAGTTCTTTGGAACAGAGGCCAGTTTTTATTGAAAACTAAGATAACATTACAAAAACTGATTTTGACATAAATCTTAAAAGTAAAGTTTCAAAGCTAATAATCCAGACTGGTTTTTAACCTGTTAAAAGAAGTTATAGAACCACAATATTCATTTTAAATTGGTAGTTTATATCAAGTGCTTCATCAGACTTTTTGTGTACTTTTTTATTTAGAATTTCTAAATAAGGATTAAATTTTGAAAACATCACAAGCTTGTGCTTTGATTTAACTTGAGATAAATTTGAAGAAAATTATTAATGAAAAGAATATTAAGAAAAAGGTGTGGAAAATGGTTTGGACTTGAAATGGTCAACTATTTGTCATCACCCGTATGTTTTTTGTAAATTTTATATAACCTCTTCAAGATTTTTTTGATATATTTTACGAAAATATTACAATTTTTTCAACATTTTTGTTTCAAGTTTAAACATGTTAAACCATGCAAGCCAGAGTTTTGCGATTTTCTAGAAATTTATCTGTAAACTGAAATTAAGGAAGTAAATTGTTGATTGTTGACAAAGTACACTCGATGTCAAAACTTGAAGTCATATCCCGAGGATAGTCTACGAGCTGAATCAGTTAGTTTCAGGACAGTGATTTAAGGATTCAATTACGGTAGCCCAACTTGCTTCAGTAATCAAAAGTCAAACTTACTTGGCCCGGTTCTATTTGATTGACGTACTACAGGAGAAATAGGAAGTCTCCTGAAAGCTCCTTTAATCTAGAGAATATCTACTTTTCATCCACATTTCATGAAGCTTATTTTCTACTTCTTACATCCCCAAGATTTCCACAATCAGAGCTTTGATGGTAAATTCCATTATATCTCTCCAATAAATAAAAGAAAGCTTCCCTGGCCTTTCTGTAATATTCTAAGGGGAACTTTGCAATGTACGAGAATTGCTTCGGAACTAATTAGAAATCTTAGTTTTGCAGCAATTTCAGGGAAGTCGAGGATTTATTGATTCCTGAGAAGTTTATATCTGAGATAGTTACGTTGGTCGGAGCTGATTTTTATCCGTCTCTTTGTGGCTTTAGGGGTTTCTGGCTCGAGATCATAAGCACAGGATGCTATCCGATGTTAAAAATTAGAAGCTAGAAAAGAAGCGTATTTAGGTATTTAGAAATATGGAGTTTGCAGAATGGCTACTGGACTGGAAAATTACCAGGAAAAACCGGGAGATGGCAGTGAATTTATGTTTTGACTTGGAATTTTATAAATCTTTAGAAGAAAAATCTATCAAAATATACATGACATATCACATGATATAATGTTATTAAAAATAAGCTCGATTGCAACCTTTTCTAAATGTGAAGTTTAATTATGAATTAATTCAGTTTACAAGGCTTAATTCTCAAATATTAAAATGGAAAAATTTGCCTTTTTAGGTTTTCATTTTTAAGCTTACATTTTATATGTAAAAAGTTTTATATTGCAGTTTTGAAGGCTTAAAGCAACTGTTAATATAAATCAATTCATGGTTTTTGATACTGATATCCACTTCGACTGTTTAAAATTGAAAAATAATTGGTTTTATAAGACGATTGTGAATTTGAATCTGAATAGTTCGAAATAAAAATCCTGGAATCGTTCAAATTTCACCGTGTTAAACTTAAAATTTGAACCTAAAAATTTTAATGGTTTCATTGTAAAATTTTGTAGTCTGTGGGTGAAAGTGTTCAGTTCTTTATATTTATAAATAACAATTTAACAATTATTATTTGAAAAGACTTAAAATTTAAGTAATTCAATTTAAAAGGATTTTTCAAAAGATTTGTATGGAGTTGCTAAGCAGGAAATGTTGTTTTTCAATATTTTATCAATTGGAAGAAGGATAATGGTTTCTTTTTAACATTTTTATTGAGTTAAAAGGGCGGCAATATTGGTTTTCAAATTTTTCTCAATTATAAGAAGCCCTTCTTTGTTTTCATCATTTTTGTTATTTTTGAAAGAAGGAAATTTCTGTTATGTTTTCTGAATCGGAAGACGTAATTGAATTTCAAATTTGTCTGCATTTGAAGAGATAAATGTGCTATTTTTAACATTTTTATTGATTTGGAAGGAACGAAATTTTCTTTTATTATTTTTCATTTATTTGGAAGAGGCTATTTTTTCTTTAGACTTTTTTATTGGGTTTAAGAGTTAGAAAGGAGAAAATTTTGGTTTAGTTTAGCCAGAATTGGAAGATGGAAATTAAAAAAAAATGTGTATAGTTAGAAGGGTCGAAATTTTGATTAATAATTTTTTTTTTTAATTGAAAGAGGGACTTGTTTTATTTCCAACATTTTTTCAATGTGTATTGAAACGGAGGATTAGTTATAATTTAGCGCATTGAAAACGATGGTGTTGATTATTACCTTTTTTAACCATAAATCTTACAGCTGTTTAATTTTTAAAAGTTAACCATTTTTTCTGCCAAGTTACAGATAATTTATAATTGTTCAATTAGAACGTGTTAAAAGTTTCCATTTTTCATGTGTAAGTTATGGAGTCTTTGAATAAAAAATTTCTGAATGAAAAATTTGTCAAGTTTCAATTGCAGTTCAGTTTTGATTACTTCCGTTTAAAAAAATCTGTTTTTGGGATTTTAATCTTTTAATTTATGAATTATTTCAAACATTTTCGAGTCCAGTCGCAGGAATTGCCGACCTATTAGTAAGAGGAGGTTCGACTCCATTTTCCAATCAGGTCCTACTCGACCTCGTTTAAACCACATGTTGACCTCTGACTATGAGGCCCTCCCATGTTCTGCTCTCCTTTATGAACGCATATTCGCGCAACCGTTTATCCGCCGAGAATCGGATTTACGAGTGCGATGTACCGGTACGGCTATTATCGGGAAACTCAAGGTCGAGAGAATCAAATGAACGGCTTTCGTCAACGACTAAGCCCTAACAGAAATGCTTTGAATTCACTCTCCCCCAATTTTAGTTTCCCTCCTGCCAATTATCGATTTAGTGTGAATGGAAGTTCTCAAGACTTCTGGAACTTCCCTTTATTTTGACTACCGTAAACGGGAACCAAGCGATGCTTGGTCTGAATGCGATGTAAGATTTTTCTAGGTAAAAAATATAGAAGCTTGCAACTAAAAATTGTAAAATTTTAATTGCAAAACCTAGAAGAAGCAATATCGCGTCTTAAGTACAGAAGTAGGGGCGCCGCTTTATTCACTCATGCGCCGCCTTAACTAGAGTTTACGGTACCTTCAGACTTGCTGACGCGATACAAAATTTCAAGAGATGAGATTTGTATTTCATTTTTCATCACAAGGGAGTTACAGAAAGCATTTTGCTGGTTGAATTAAAAAAAGCTTTGTTTCCATATCCAAAGTAAAATTTTTTAATTGTGGATCAGGGGCCTAAAATAATCTACTGATGTATATTGATTTAGAGAAAGTCAATTCCGTAATTAATAAAGTGATGATAGAGAATTTTGCATTTGGAATTTCGCGCCAGAGTCACGCAGAAATCATGATGTCAAACCTAAACATAACCTGTAATCTTCGGAGTGAGTATTCCGAATTTGAAAGAGAGAAGTTCAAGGCTAAATGCAAATAAATTTGTTTTAATAGATTATTTAATCCCTTTTTTCAACACTTGATGCTAAAATATATAAAAAAATACCTTTTTTTGATATTCGATATTTCGATAGAAAAAGGCTCGGGATCAGCGCGAATTTTTTACGGGATATTTCGGAATCGAAAATTGAAAAAGAGCTCAAATCCTAAAAAATCTGCTGAAAAATGAATCTCATGATGTAAGCTTTAATTTTTTAATGCAACATTGCGATTTTAATAACAATTGAAAAGTGTAGACAAGTGGGACGTTTAACGCATTAGTTTTCGTAGGATTATAACAATAAATTTAAAAGAAATTGAATTAAAAACAGAAAAAAGATTAAAAGTTATAGACCCTAATGCGAGTTAAAAAAATCTTCTTTACAGCTTGTGAATATGTCTAACTTGATTCAATTCAATTTTACATTGTAAAATTTGAGTTATTCTTGATAATATAGTGCATATAAATTTAACATTTCTCTGTACCTCTGAATATTTAAAATAAACTTGTTAATAAAAGAAAATTATTTGGATAAACTTATGTGATAGATAATTTAAAAATTATTGAATTTTATTGTACTTAAGTATCAAAGATTTTTTGAATTAAAGTCTGCGTCAAAAGTACGCGAACCTTACTTTAAATGCTCATCACATTCGAAAAATATAAGTTCCTATAAATCCAAACTGCAAAAAAATACTACTTTGGACAGCAACTATATGATGAGAGATTGGAACTTCGAAGCATTCTAAACAAAAGATCCAAATTTATAAAAAGCTGAGCGTGTCACATTCTTAAGAAAACTTAATTTGAAAGAAGTCCTGAGTCAAAAGTATCAAAATTAGAAAAAATATTTAAAAAGTATTTTAACTTATGTTTATAAAAAAATGGTAAAGAATCCAAATTTGAAGGTTTTTATAATTCAAACTTTGTACAATAGCTTTAAAAATGGAATTAGTCTATGCATTAAAAGATGTATTTATTTATTTTAATTCAAGCCCAAATACGTTTCCACAGGAAATGTTTATATAATTTTTAAAAAGTGCAAAAACAAGTTTTGTTAGTTATTATACGGTGAGAATCATAAGAATTTTTAGAACTCTAGAATTTTTAGCAATTGCATTTTTCATTAAATTCACAATTAAAATATTAAAATTTATGTAGAAAGCGTTTTTTTGTCCCTTTCGAAAATTTTCTAGTCTTCGTGACAGCAAAAATTTCAGAATTAAATCAGCCTATAAAAAGAATTCCTATTCCCCCGAGGTGAGTTTTATATTCTTCAAATTGCAAAAAGTTTCAAGAAGTTTGATTGGCAGGAATAATATCCAGAAAGTAAGGGAGAAAAAACTTCCAGACTTGAGATAAAATCACTTTCTTCGACGTTTCCCTAAACTCGCGACACTTCATACAGAGGGTGGGTGAGAATCGATAAGGATAGGAAATCCATCCACGAAGTCTTTTTCTTTCATTTTTTTTCTGGTGCCTTTGTTCTGTTTTCTTTTACCCATTTCCCGTCTCTTTCTCTTTGAAAGTATAGTACAATATCAGAAGCAATATTGTCTTGGTTTGGTTGAAGAACATCACTTTGTCGGAGAGAGGAAACAGAATTCTGTTTGATTTCAAGTAGTAATGTAATTTCTGAAATGCCAGCAGCCTTTGTGTAACCGCTTCTGACAAAACTTCGACCCTCGATTCGAAACTCAATTATCTTCGCGCACCCTCTCATCGTCGCCTCACGTTATCATTTTCGTCCCAGGAACATCCGCTGGTATCAAGTCGAAGAGCTATAAAATCGTGTCATAAAGTTTAGATATTTTGATCCCCATTTTTTATTATCTTAACGTCATTCACTGATTTACAGTTATTCTAGTTTTTCCCCCTCAATTGACAATTATCGCAGCCAGGGTTGCTATAGGTCAAATAATTTGGGAAAGTCTAGGCAAGGAATGTCAGGGAAAACATGAAAGAATCGCGCAATTTTCGATGAACTGAAGTTGAAGTTAATATACTTCTCTATGGCCGTTGTCCAGACTTCACTCAATTTTTTTCTCATATATTTCTGACTCAGAATTAATACCTTTTAGTTTGGTTGGTACTTTAATTATTTTTTTGAAAAATCAACTACTTTGTTGAAAATTAATTTTTTTTTGTCAATAATACAACTACTTGTTTGAACTATTTTGTAAAAATTAATTTTATTGGTTTAAGACTTTTCAGAAAATTGTTTGTTTTTTAATAAAAATGAATTTTCTTAACTGAAAATTTAACTTCCAGTTTTGGGTTTTGGTTGAAAATTGATAGTTTTTAGTTGTAAATTCAACTATTCTACTATTATACTATTTATTAAGAAATCATCTTTTTATCATAAAAACTCATCTCCTTCAGTAGAATTTGATTAAAATACAACATTTCGGATAAAAATTATTCTGCTTTGCCTGTATTTACAATTACTTTGTTGAAAATTCAATATGTTGTTTTCTAAAAAGAATTCATCCCGCTATTATTACGCTATTATTATTTTGGCATTTGTTGGCATTAAAATTAATTATAAGGGACAGGGAAAATAAAAAATTGCTCAGGAGATTTTGAAACTGTGATTTTGTAGCAACACTGGTCTCAATTCAATTATCTTATTTTTCAATTATCGTGCTTTATTCTAGAGGGAGTCTCGTTCTTGAGATTTATTACAGTTTCTCGAACCATTGTATGAGATCTCTTGATTGAAGGTATCTATAAAAGCTCGGAAAGCTTTCTTTTCTTTGTTCTACATTATTCCTAAAACCCATTTTTTACTTTTATCCCTCTAAACTTGTTCTGAATCCGCGCTGAAAGAGCCAAATGACAAAAGACACCAATCCAACCTTCGAAGAACCTGGAGATTATTCCTCACTCAGAATGATTCTTTCTCGTTGATAATAAAACCTGGCGTTTTCCATGAGAAAAGTTTTGTTCTTGTCTTTCGTCAGGTGGATGCATCGAAAGTAATAGGAGAATATGAAATTTTCTACTATTTTCTTCTCGGATGAAGTCGTCGTCCTTCTCGTATTCAGAAGAAGAATTTATTTTCCTTTCTCCTTTCCTGTTTCTTATTCAAGATTCCTGAGCACAGTCAAGAGTACATACATTGATCCACGAAATATCAATACAGGGTACATAAGACACGAAGATTGAACATCGTACAGACTTTATACAATATCGCCCAGTAGGCTCTTTTTTTAATTCACTTCAATGATAACTTCTGTTAAATAAAATTTTTTTTGTTACTATAAATATCCGAAAAATTTTGAAGTTTTGCAAAAAATCAGTCCTAAGCCAAGTTATTGAGATACTTTTTTGAGATGTTAACACAAAAAATTAGGAATATCAGCATATTCGTAAATTATTAATATCTCTCGAAATAGCGAACATTTTTTAAGGTTGTTAATTTCATTTTAAAGATGGTTTTCTATCGAATGTTCTCAATTTATGACGAAGACTGTAAACATTATAATTTTTGCCTGAATCGGTATTTGAAATACGAAAATGGTGAAAATTAAAAAAATCGTAATCATTTAGGCACACATTTTAAAATTCATTAGAGGATTTATTTTAAGAACATATTTTACGAGTGTAAGCATTAATTGAATTTTTACAATTTTCTTCCTTTGAAAAAATGGTATGGAAATTTATTTTGGAAATGAACACAAAAACATTAAAAAATGTTCAATATTTCGGGAGATATTAATAATTTAAGAACATTCTGTAATCGCCACTTCTAGTTTTTGTATAAATCTTAGAGATAGGACAGACTTTTGTTCTGGAATTTCGATGTTTTCTGGTATTCTGTACAAAAAAAAATAGTAAATTTGTTTGATAATAATTATGGGCATTTTAGTGAATTTCAAAAAGTAGCAGTTACTGCACATGCAATATGAAAACAAAATTCTTTATTCCTCACCATCAAGATCCTGAACACTTGTCACTACCATAACTTTTCTTTATATAAATTTACACGCACCTCCTAAAAACAGCAATAGTATCAATGATATGTCGATTACTATAATGACATGACACGATATGATATGATATGATATGATAATGAGATGATTAATGTGACCATGACCATGATTTCTTACCATGATTTTATATTTACTTATTTGTTGCACGTTGTTTGGTGCGTCTCCGTAAGCAGTATGAGGCGTTCGCAGCACTTCTCGTCGACATTTTGTATACAGCTACAATTTTATATTTTTATGTAAAAAATTCTAAATTTTAGGAATATTGGTATTTTTGTGTTTTTAAAAATTAAAAAAATATTTTCGATCTCTTGTAGGTTGTGCTCATTGTTTTGAAAAATGCTGAGACTTATCTGTTGCCAGATTATAACAAACTCAAGACTGATTTTTACTATTTAAAATTAAATTTTCAGTTTTTTCTTTTTGTAAGATTAACTTCTGTTTCCTTTTATATTCCCTTGAGATTTTTTTAAATTGAGGAATTAGTAAATTTTCTTTGGAATTCTAGCTTGAAAAACTGAAAAACTTCATAAAGTTTCCATGAAATTTTATCTTCACTCAAATTTTATGGAATTTTAGTAACAAATTTTTTGATTTTTTATGACATTTTCGTGATTTCCTTAAGATTTTAAAGAAATTTCATTTTTTTTTCTTAATTACGTCGAAAATTCTTAAAGTTTTTTAATCATAAAGTAATGGAATTTCACAGAATTTTTTCCTCGAGTAGGTAACTGTTAATTTTTCTAGAACTTTCCTGTGCTTATCAACAGATTTATATATAAATTATGGAAATCAAGTGGAATTTCTCTAAAATTTTAATAGATTTTCTGAAATCCCAAAAGTTGGTCTCTAATTGAAATGTGATGTAATTCTATTTTAAATGCCACATACATTTAATCGGATTTCTTTAATATTATAAATGTAGTTCTTCAATATTTTTAATTTAGACTGAAAAGCGAATTTGTATAAAGATATTTGGAATTTTCATAAAAATGCTTTGTATGGAATTCAAGTAGAATTTTAATGACATTTCTGTGGAATTTTAGTGAAATTAGATTAGAATTTCCAGAAATACTTTTTAAAAAAGTCGTAAGTTTTATTTTTATTAAAAATTTCAGGAAAATGTAGAAGAAATTTTGAAAATATCCCATGCAATTTTTAAACTTTGACGTGCAGAATTTTTTTTTAGAAATTCAGTGGAATTTAAGAGGGGAACCTATTCTAGGACGCTTAAAATCCGGATTTTTCTTGTGAATGTTTGAAAAATAAAGCATTAAAGAAACCTTTTTAAAAAATTGAGAATATATTTGTTTACGTCTTAAAAAGAAAACATTCGTTTTTAGTTAAAAATTGTTGATTTAAGAAGAGCCGTGCTGACATCTCCCGAGCATCGCGCTGACGGAGCTGGTGAATTTGAATACACCCTCGTGCCGCGAATTTTTATCCAAGAGAAAAAATCCAGAATTTTCTTATTTTTAATGAAATTACGCTATCGATAAACTTGAGAACCAACAAAATAATTACGAAAATGGTGGAATTTCGAAAATCAACTTTGAAAAATAAGTTAAGATTTTTTTCATAAATGTTTTAAGTTGCATCGGCAGCTGTCACAGTTCTTTTTAAATCCACAATTTTTAACTCTAAATTAATTTTTTTAAAGACGTGTACAAATATGTCCAAAATTTTTTAAAAAGGTGACATCAATACTTCATTTCTCAAAAACTCACAAAAGAACAACTGATTTTAAACGTTCCAAAATTATAATTGTGACCAGGAGAAGTACAGATTTATAATTTGCATTTTTAGGAATCAAATAGCTGCACTTGAAGATCTTCAATATCGAGACAATGCCAAAAATCTGCCCTCTGCAAAAAATTTCTATGATTTTAAGAATTTAAATGATATCGTGAGTCATGTCTTATGAAAGAAGAAACATTACTTTTATGAGAAAAGTTAATAACTTACGAAAAGTAATTATTTTGTCAATAGTTTTTTTATTGAAATTTTTCTTACTGTCGCATCTTACTGATTCCTGTAAAAATGATTGCGTTTTCATAAATCATGGTTTTCTTTTCCGGATAAAGCATTCCGTGCAACTCTAGTGTTTATAATCCTCAAATGCAGTTATTTCGTAAAAACGTGTTTTGTTTAAAAACAAAATGCTTTAACGATTTCAGCCATTAAAAAAACTATTTTGTTAAATAGTTAATTGGTAGAGAAGATTTTGTTTAGAAAAAGAAGCCACACAATTTTTAAAATTCTACAATTTTTAAGTCATTACTAACATTTGATAGTAAGGAAAATTTAACTTTAAAAAACATTGTAATAATGTTTTTTTTGTCGTTTAAAAAATTGTTTGATGATAAATAATTGTTTTTGTTTAAAATCACAACATCGGTTATATTAGTTTTATTCCTAAAACCATAGAACAACAATTTTTTTTCTGAAATCTGATTTTTGGCACAACTACCTTAAAGCCATTCTTTGAAGAATATCTCAAGTTCAAGTTTGATTTATGAAATAGTTTCGATTTGAATGCTCCTTTACCTAATACTTCATATCCAATCGAACTTTCTTGCTCTTACAACATCAACATCTAATTTCAATTGTCTCGCTTTTAACAAAAGAAGCATTGTCTGGCGAAATTAGAAGCACAAAAGGAGAAAAAGCAGATATCATTTCATCTCCCACTCAGACGCGAGAATGAATTAGTACTCGATACAGAAGAGGCGAAAAGAAGCAAAAAAAAAATAATGAGAATACAAAAAAAAATCCACTCCAATGAGAGATCGAGAATATTGCCCAATTAATTTCTGAATCTGAAATATAATAATAACAGAGAACCCGAAGATCCTCTTGATTGAGTTAATGGTGAAAATTAGCCCCAACTTCAATCTGAAGCTAATTTTGAGCATATGCGTACCAAGACATTAAAGACACCTTTTGGAATTTGAAATTCGATAAGTCTTTGAAATATGGTAGGTATCAAAATGTCGACAAAGGGGGGTGCATGTGGAGCGCGGCAGTCTGTAAGTTGAGTTTAATGCATGTTGTTTTGTCTGTCCTTGCATGCAGGGATTCGGTTTTGTAACATTCGCAAATAGTGCTGACGCGGACCGGGCACGTGAGAGGCTACACGGCACCGTGGTTGAGGGCAGAAAGATTGAGGTGTGCATGACTTTCTTATACTTATAAATATACTTATAAATATACATATATACATATATCAACCTCGATAGCTTTAATATATTATAATACTTGTAATACTGTATCAATTAATGACATTGTTTAACTACTTAATTCTTCTTCTTGCAGCTCGACCAAACGTCTCCATGTCGATCTCAAATTAAACATAAAAAATTTAACTGATTTTCAATCGACCTGCAGACGATTGGACACTTTACTTTTCACGTGTACACATATGCATACCCATTCGATCATTAGAAGTAACATTATGTAGATGCGTGACTAATGCGCATAATAATCATGAAAACGTGCAAATTATACGTTGACACTTTTTTACTCGCTTGCGGTGGATGAAACGTTACAGTTGACAGAAGCTCGCTTTTGAAATCTGCTTATTATCTTCATCTCTGTTTTAATCTCCATTTTATTATGTCGAGTAATTTAAATTTTGTGGTGTGAAACACTTTTTGATGCGATATTAAATGGTTTTGAATGTGAATTAATCATGAAAAGCGGTAAATTCATTAGGGATTTTTTTATTCCTCTGGGTTTCTATACCGGTAGAAATGCTTTCCTGGCATTTTTCAGGAGTGAGCTTCTTCCTCGATTCGAGCATTAACAAGTTCTGGCGGTTCCTTTTTTTAAGCGAGTCAGCAAAGGTCTGGAGCTTTCAGTCCAAATTAGTAAACCCGATTGCCAGGATCACAGGTGCGAAAAGTTTCTCGAAAATAAGCTTTGAATGCAAAAAATTTACGTTTTTTATTTCAAGCTAGGTTAATTGTAATTAAAATGACACTGAATTTAGCTCTTTAAGTAGTTTGCGATAAGGATTATTTTTGTTGTATAATGATAAAACTTACAAGGGTTTTTACTTTAAAAATAGAAAAATGAATTTTGCAATTTAAGTTTCGCGCCACAATGATATTAAATTAAAAAATTCCTGTTTTTTAAATTCCTAAAATATAAGCAGTATTTATGAATTATGTAAATATATGCGAAACAAACTCAGTTACAAAATAAGCAGAAATCAAAACTTTATTTCATCCAGTGAGTAGATCCGGGTTGAATTTGATTTAGATGAGAAAACTTTTTGCACCGAGTGTCAAGAGGTATAATCGGAAGCGTTGAAAACACATGGCATTTATGTCACGGGATCGTCGATAATTATTAAATTGAATGCGGTATCGTGGATTAGGATTGTCAGTAAATTGATAGAGAGCAAATGGTCGTAAATTATCGTGACGTTGATTGCACAATGCACAATCGGCAGAAATGGAACTGAATTTTGGTGAGACATGGATCGATTTATTTGCAAAAGTTACTCTAGTCTAACTATTTAGTCAGTTGGATTGGCCCTGATACTCGAAAATTCAAAATTAGCCCCGAAGTATATATCTATTCGCATCGATATAACCAAAACTGAGCTGAATGGGCACTTACTCCAGGAATTATATCAATTGATGGAACTTGTGTCGCATCAATCTGAAAGCCTTTTAATTGGACCACTTACCTTGCTTAAATTTTCGCACGAACCAGGTTTCATTGGCTAAATTAGTCGCTGAAAGAGCTGGCCCAAATGCATCTAAATTAAAGCTTATTGAATTTTTAACAGAAAATTATTTTGTAGGTTTCATAGAATAAGTTTGAATCTCAAATTTTAGTAGTATGTTTTAAAAAGATAGTAGAGAAACTTGGAATTTAAATTTCGCGCCAGAATCTTCTCTGTATTTAAAGGTTATGTTCAAGCGCAGTTGTCGGATTTTAACTTCAATCTGGCGCGAAATTTAAATTTCAATATTTTATTGTCTTGCTTTCATAATTATAAGAACTTTTGTGATAAATAAAAATCAATATAATAATTTAAAATGAAATTCAGAAAAATAAAATAGACAAATATTCTCACTAACCCTTTTTTAAAAGTGTAGATTGAAACTTATTTTTTAGCTTGTTAAATCCAATCAAATTAAAAAACGATATTTTTATAAAAGGTTTTTTATTCTCTTATTGAAGAAAATATAGTTAAAATTTGAAAATATTCGCTTTTTAGTTATAACAATAAATTAGTATTTATAACTAATAATTTATATGACTTTCTGGATGTGCTTTTGCGATATATCTTATCATGTTTCACCACAAAAAATTTCTAAGTTAATCTGTTAAAGACGACGGCAGCAAAATTAATCTAGAATTATGATAAACTATATTTTAAACAAAAAATTTGCTGCCTAATCAACATTAGTTTAAAAAGTGATTTATCATGTTTATTTCGAATCTTATTAAATTTTATTTGTAGAAAAAAGTGGATAGGCCATTAATAATAATTATAATTGCAAATAAACGGAAGGTTCATTCATGTTTATAATTAGCTAAGGCTATTCGGATATTGAAATGTAACGAGGAATAAAATTCATATAATGAGATCCTTTAATATTCACGACGATCATAATTAGTGACTGTTTGAATACGTTTATTCGTTTTAATGAATTTTACTTTACACACTTGATTTTAAGTTTCATTAACACCGAAAGGCCTTAAAAATCTTTACTTTTTCAATTAAATTATAAGAATTTCATATAGAATTCTAAATTTTTTTAATGAAAACCATTGAAGAAGAGTTATTTTTTAAAGAGAAATAAAATGCGTTTTAGGTTCTACTGCCATCGTCTTTTTTATTTTCAGGTCCAAATTTCCATTCGTTTTGCGTGAAACAAGACATTTTAACGTTTTAATTTTGAAAAGAAATTAGCTTCGGTAAAGTTTAAATAAAATTGAAATATAAAAAACGGAATCGCCATTGCCGTGTAATTAAATCTGTAATCTAACCTGCCCGTTGGAAATGTAGAGGCAAGAAAATCGACGTCTCACGCAGATATCTCTCTTATTGTCCCGTAGAGCTACTCGCAAAACGAATTGCGAGTGAAAATGAAAGCGAAAGAGAAAAAGAGATGAGAGAGCGAAAGAAAGAGAAAGAGAGAGAGAGAGCGAGCAAGAGAATCGATGCTCTTGATTGATCGATGATCGATGATTGATCGAAAGAGAGTAGACAGGCAGACACTTGGGCACTGAGGAGGGCGCCTTACCTCAAATAGTGTCCACAAAGGTAAGAAACAAAATGAAAAACAACCCGAAAAAAAATCAAATCAAAACTCGCACTGCCCGCTCTCTCACGAGGCACACACTACAGTCGTGCCGTCGATCTACTTTTTTTATAATATAACTTTTATCGTTCTTCTTCTCGATATCACCTTTTCTTTTATCATTATTGTTTTCTCCATCACTCTTTTACGTTTCCGGAATTTGACTAACGCTCATCATTTTTATTTTTGTTTACTTTACTTTTTTAATCGTCTCTTCTTTTGTCCTCACACCTTTTCAACGTCAGCAGCCGATTTTTCATGTAAAGATCTTTTGTATCGATAGTCGTTAATTAAGTAATTAAAAAATCGCAACAATAATATTTAGAAGAAGCTAGAATTGCATCAAACAGTCTTTAGACAAGTACAGGGCTCGGATTCATGGCACTATTGACACTATTTGACACTTTTTTTTTAGCGATGCCATTATTTTGACACTATTTTCTCGCAATTGGCTTTAAAAATATTTTCGAACTTCTTGGGTAGATCGGCTAAAATATATTCGCCGTGTAAAAGATGATGAAAGATTTCAAGATTTTGAACATTTAAAGATAGAAGTTTAACTGATTTCAAGGCTTTGAAAGGATTATATTGAGGTTTAAAGGTTTTTAGATTATTTTAAAAGATTCCAAGCGATTTTAGAGAATTTCGAAGATTTCATGGGATTTGAAAAGATTTCAAGAAGTTCCATAGGATTTTATAGGGTTTCAAGGTATTTTAAGGGTTTTTAAGGTTCTTATAAGATTTCGTGGGATTTAAGAAGACTTAAAAGATTTCATAATTTTATAAGGAATTTTGAAAGATATTACAGATCTTAAGATGTTATACGGGGTTTTACTTGATTTTGCTGTTAGGGATATTTTAATACTTGGGATTTTGTGATAATTTAACAAACTTCAACCTTTTTTAACGACAATTGCTACTATTATAGTGTACATTTTTTAAGTCGAAAAAGTTCGAAATCGAATAATTTCAAATTCGAGTATAAAAAAAATTTAATTAATATTTCTTTAATATGGTCGATCTATTTTAAATTGCTTATCAGTAAAAAATTCATTTTTCCACATTGAAAGCGTTCGAAAATATGTACAGATTTTCAATCTGTATTTTAATTCAATCTGTAATTTAATTCAATCACATTCTTGAGTGAAAAATATCAAATTGGAAGTTTCAGTCTTAAACAATTATAAAATGAAACACTAAAAATGGTTTAGTTTCAAATTTAAGAAATTAAAATTATACAGTGTCAAAAGGAATCCTCGTTAATAGATTTGAAGTTCAAAATCTAAACAATTTATTTCAAAACTTTTAAGGACTTGCATACAATTTCCTACTATTTCAGAAAAATTTAAAAGGTATTCAAGATATATCCATGATATTTAAATGATTCCTAAGGACCTCAAAGAATTTCAGGAATTTAATCATATTTAAGGGATTCACAGGGTTTCAAAAGAAATTATAAGATTTCAAGGGATTTAAAAAGCTTGACGATTTTTTCAGCGATTTAATATATATAATAAAGCATCACACTATTTTTAATATCTCAAATGAGTCCGAGCCAAAAGTAAGATTGGAGAGGAAATAATGTTTTGAAATCAATTATTGAGTAATCAAATTCATCAATAAAAATCTTTACTTAATAAATACAACCTATCGAAAGTTTAAATTTAAATGTGTGTTCCATAAAAGAATAATCCGCATAAGTTTTCAAAAGAGGATTATGAATGTGATTTAATTTCAGGGAAAAATGGCCGAAAATATTGAATTTTAAGTGAAATGAAAAATAGAGATTGGAGAGACACCTAATTGCTTTTATGGGAAAATTTTATGGGAGTTATTAAAAGCCTACAAAAAGAGCCATATTCGTTATTTCACATTTTTCATTTTCCACCCTGAAGAAAAAGAAATCGGCTGCTGTTTTTTTTTTTTATTTAACAAACTTATCCAGCACAAATCTTTCGTCTAATTTTCCTCGTTTCTCGTTGACATCCATAACCGTCTTACTTTTTTTTCTCAAAGTACAAAAACGGCACTCGCGTATCGCTTGTGTTCTCTATTTTTATAGTCATAGTTAAACCTGCATTAACGTGGTGCCTAAAAGGTAACACGTGTAATTATTTTACGATATAATAGGCTTTAAGCGAAACTAGTTAAGAATTTACGATTACGATTATTCGGTCCTGCACGCGTTCTGTAAAAGTACTTTTACACCTGGCGGCACGGTTATTCGTTATCTTTGTGATAAGTTGGCTTTGATCGCAAAGTCGATAATGGGTTGGACACATAGAAAGCAGACGCCGAGAGAGCAATATGCATTTACCACAATATTTTATTATAATTTTTTTGTTCAGTCTTTTTAAAAATTAATTGCAGAAGGAGCATCAATGTTGTCGATTCTAATGTTGTAGCACGTGTGTTGCGATGGTAGAAAAAAATTCAGAAGATTTGTTTTACGGTAGGTACACAAGGATGATAAAGGAAAAGCAAAATTGATTATAATTAATAAGAAGACAGTGTAATTATATTCTAGAAACCTTGTTCATGAAATTCAACAGTACTTATCATTTCTAACTATATTAAAGGTAAATGTTTCAAGGATACCAATAATTTGTTCTCAAAAATTTTTTTATCAAAAACCACCTGAGGGCAACCAAATCTTTGAATATTTAAGTAATACTTTAAAAATATTTTTGATCATAAGAACTTAATTTTATGTAAAAAAATTATAACTATACAATATTTTTTAGACATTTATAAGCTATTTATTTATTTACTAAAAAACACATTTTTCATGGTAAAATTTTGTGTAAATAAAAATATTGAAATAACTGTTCGAGGGTTCCCAAAAAATGTGTAATTTTGAATTTTGCAAACTAGACCCTAAAATTTTTTCCTTTTAAAAAAATGTTTCCATAAATTTTCTTTTATTTCAACAAAAACTGTTTAGAGAATAAATCATAAATTGTACTTATGGAACAAAACAAAAAATATAGAAGATATTTTTGGGCTTAAGTACAAAAATTGATCATTTCAATACAATTAATGTCAAGGACCATTTCAGACTATTAATTGTAAAAATTTATAAGCTTTCATATTTTATGCCCGATAAGAACTCGAAAGGTTTTTTGTTTCATGTAATTATGGGATTATTTCTGAATAAAAAAGAAATACTTCACAGTTCTGAAAGACTGTTTTAGACATAAATTAGTATCTAAAAAAATTAACTCATGATTTCAATTTTCAGACAATTAGCGCAACCTGTAAACAATTTTTTTTAAATAAAATAAAAATTTATGACAATATTTTTTCGTCGAAAGGAGAAATGATGTTTTTCAAAAAAATCAGAAATGTTGCTAATTCAAACATGAATTCTTGATAGATTTAAAATCATTACAAAAATTTATTTTTAATAAGAAAATAGTTTTTTCAGTATTTTTACTTTATTAGCAGTTTTTTAGTAGCAGAGTTTTTCTTTTTTCCGAAGAAATTCTGTAACTTAATCAATATTACATTTTGTTTACTTGTACTGCATTTCAAAAAAAATTATTCTTTGGGAAAATAACAAATAGAGTTTTATAATATTCATTTTTCAAAAGTAGGATTTAAACAATTTTAATTCGTAAAATACCTTATAATTAAAAAAAAATTAATGCTGTTTTACACAACAGTATTTATTTTTTGTCTCTTTTCAGACATGTTCTGCGGAATATTACAAATGGACAATATAATAACTTTATTTAAGTAAATTTTTATAAATACATAAATTCTTTTAAAAAATAATACTGATTTATTTGTTTTTTCGTTCTTTAAATAAAAATTAGAAATTGTTCTTTCTGAATTCAAGTTACTTAAAGAATATCATAATTATATTTTTCATTTTTTTTCCATTCAAGGGGTTTTTTGAAGTTATGTCAACCTTTCTATTATTGCACAATAAACCGAGCCTAAAAGATATAAAAATCTGAAATGGACAAACATAAAAAATCTAATTCTGATTCTGCGTATTTCTCCACTAAAGTGTGACGAAAAAAGCGAGCACTTAACGAGAGGAACTTTTTCGTCGTCCCTCGCATTCTTCTAATGCTCGTAACTACTTTTCACCGAATGTCGCTTCTGACTTTAATTGTCACAGAGATTAGGGCAGTCCTTAAATCGTAACTTTCTTCATGATAATTCAAAGGCATTCTAACAAAGATCTATGCAAGTGTGACTTGACTTGTCCACTGGACATTTATTACAGACCACTTAATTTATTTTATCTTTGCAAAATATCGACCCACTTCTAAACTGAAAAAGTAATACCAAATATTTTTTTTACAAGAAATTGTTATTGAAGAAAAAAATCGATACATAAAAATAGTATTCACCTAACCCATTTTTTTTAAAATGAAAATGGCTTTAAATTTGAAATAAAAGTTCGTTTTATTCTGACGGAAAAGTGGAAATCGTAAAAGGACAATCATTTTAGCTTTTCGTTTGTTATCAAAAAAAAAAACCGCGTAACTACTAAAATACATTTCGAGTTATAAAGTAAGGGCTTAAAAAGGAATGAAATTCGACATTCTGCAATGTTTTCCCAGCTGGTTTGTGTGAATTGAATGCTTAAACGGCATCACGTGTATAATGTACAATTGTACATGTTGAAACCAAATACGTCTGTGTTGTTTTTATTCTTTTTTCAACTAAAAGTACATTCGAGAATACATAGCCACTGCAAATGCTGTCAAAATATACACCTCTGTTCTAAATTTTTTATATTTTTAAAGAGGAAGCTAAACTTTCACGTTTAAATTATTTTTTGAATTTTTTAAAAACATTTACTTACTGCTTTAAATAAAAAGTAAATTAAAATAACTTTATATAATGAAATCTCACATACTTTGATAAAAGAGTGAATTTTAATTGTAATTTTTTTTTGAATATGGGGAAATAATTATGTTTTTGCAATTTTCCTACCTGTCTATAATTTGTCGATTTTTTCACTTTTTTAAAGAGATGAAAAATTAAATTATGGTACGGATAATAAAAAAATTACCGGTACCGATAATAAGGTTTCTGGAACAATTTTAAATTCTTCATTTTTTACATTGTACGATGAATTTTAATTTTTAAAGATTTCAAATTTGTCAAAAAAGAATCTGGGAGATTGGAGCACATTTCTTTTAATTGCTCAGGATTTACAAAAATTGCAGCAAAACTGAATTATGCAAAAGCTATTTGGAAGTTGTAGAAGTTTTGAAAAATTTGAAAAAAATTTAGGTATTGGGAATATATGAAAACATTTAAATTAAAATTTCCTTTTTAAATTACAGCTAATTTTTTTATTTAAAAAAATAATTAATCCGGATGATTTCAGTGCCATTTTTTTAATTATGCAGAATTGTTCAAAGGTTTTATAGAAATCACGGATAATTGTAAAAGATATTTAGAAGCCTTGGATTTTGATGCAGAATATTTTATTTAATTGAAGGAAAACTTCGAGTAGGTTTAACAGATATTTTGAGAATTTGAGATGATTTAAAGGTAACTTTAAACTGAAAAGATTAAAACAAATCTAAATATAGTGTAGATTATAGAAGATTGCGGAACCAAAATTTATAAGCTTTTTAAGAATTTTGAAAAGTTTCAAGAGAATAAACAAAAATGGTGTTTTTTTTTTAGTTTACTGCTGGGTAAAATTCGAACTATTCTGTTAAAAATTTCTTTCTTGAGTGAAAAATATGTTATGGTTGAAAGTTTTTCTTTTTGTTTTAAAAATCGATCTAGAAATTTCATATTTCTTTAGTTAAAATTGGTACTACTTGATTGAAAATTAATCTGATTTGTTTGAGGCTTTAACTTTTATTATGAAAATTCGTTTTTTCGCAGAATTCAACAGTTGATTTAAATTTTAACTATTACATGTTTTGTTAATAATTAATCTTTTTAGGTTGAAAATTTAAATGGTTGAAGAAACTTTTATTATTTGTTTGAGAATTTACTTATTAAAATAAACTGTTTTATATAAAGTTCGTCTTTTTTGGTAAAAAAAAGGTAATCTTTTTTTTAGAAATGCAACTGGTTGAAAACCATATTAATGGGGAAGGCTTTGCATACATTTCGAAGCCACAAACTTTGCCAATATGGGATTTTAAGCTATTTTTGTATTTCCTGTTGCATAGTTAATCTTAATAATTTGCATTCGATTTTGATTCTTCTTTTATGAAAGACTCAGTGACTTTTCTCTCCGCCAATGAAATTGTTGGCAAAAGACTGATTAAAATTTGAGCCGATTAAGTGACCGCAATTTTAATCACGCCGGATTTCGTGGAATTAGAACTCGTTGAAACATTGGTGATTTTTGCTGTTGCTTTAAACTCATGCGCAAGCTTCAGAATTTAACCGCTTTAATTAATCCAACGCCAATTGCTGCACATTTTATTGAAGGAAAAATAAAACACTTTATTAACGACGAACTTTTCGTGTTTGCTTTTTATTTATTCGTCGCTTTGATTTCGAACTGAACAAGTGAACATACATTCATTTCTCGTTAAACGCGAATTTAATTAAAGGAAATAATTCAATGACCTGGAAAATTCTCCAATGTATTGTAGGCTTTAAAAATATTATGCTTGATAACGTGAAACGAAATGTCGAAAGTCGTTACTTAATTGATTTTAAGAGAATCTAAAACATTTAACTGTTAAGCGAAAATGCAGCAAGTTTATTTGACTTTTTTTGTCATAGTATATAGTATAGTTTATTTTACTTTTTTTTGTCATTTGTATAGTGCAAGGAGTCATTACGAGCTTCGTTTAATAATAACGAG
>JAAAKG020000014.1:0-16663 GCA_010014905.2 Druon quercuslanigerum
TGAGATGAATCGTTCGAATATGATATGCTAACAAATGTATAAACGTCG
Source organism: Druon quercuslanigerum (assembly GCA_010014905.2). Classification (NCBI taxonomy): domain Eukaryota; kingdom Metazoa; phylum Arthropoda; class Insecta; order Hymenoptera; family Cynipidae; genus Druon; species Druon quercuslanigerum. Next base: position 49 of record JAAAKG020000014.1, read on the forward strand.
GCTTTGGAAATACACGTGCGCGTGTTCACTATTTTCGGGACTTTAATTTTTGAATAGCATTTGAAAAAATATCGCATTTATTAGAGAACTTATAATAATTAAGCTTACTTCACCCCAAAAAATTCAAAAACACTAGTATTTCTGGATTGTTTTATTGCTGATCCTATCATGAAAAACTTCAATATAAAAAGTATTCGATCTAAGACTTACCAATAATTTTTTTCATATGGGTCACCTATGTAAAAATACTATCAAAATTTGTTGACAGTATATTAACGATAAGTTTTTAAAACTTTTTCACTTCTAATTTGTAGATATCCAAACTGGTACCATGAAAAAATCACGATTCGCTCCCAACGAAAACAGTCGGTATCGAATTCCAATTTTTCTATCACTGGCAGCGTTATAGTTTTCAGAAACTTGACCCGTCTCATGCCTACAATATATAAAAAAGAACTCGAGTAAGTAATAATGGAAACTCTAGAGTGTACGTAAGCTGGTGGAAATTCAATGGTATGATAATTGTTTCTTTCTTTAGAGACGGCAGCGAATTGAAGTATAGAATCGATTCTCGAGTTATTCTGGTAGCAGCATCCAACCATTTCCCTAAAGAAAAAGATGATATTTGGGTGGATTTACAAATTCGCCACTCAAATAATCAGTCAGCAATATGGAATATTTCCTGTGGTGTTTTGGATTATTTAGGATCATGGGATTTGAGCGCCTGCACTGCTACCCCATTTCCACAGGAAAGAACGATACAGTGCATTTGTCCAAGTACAGGGACATTTGCAGCATTTCTTACATCTCGGGCTGTTAAAGTAATAAATTCTAAAATTATGAAAATTTGTATAAAAATATTGTAATATTCAACTATAATATTGTTTCTTGTAGGTTGTTCTCACGAAAAGCGAACAAACACCCTTCATTGTTATATTTGGATGTGGTAGTTGTCTACTTCAATGTTTATTATCATCGTTAATCATAGGTCTGTTTTGGTGGAATAATCGAACATGGATAAACTTTCTTAAGTTGCAATGCTGTGGTGCAATTATTGCAGCAATGGGAATGTTTATTTATGCAGCGTACAACAACCTTCCCGAGGTACTTGATCAACATATGGTCTGGCTTCTCATCCTGGAGCCTGGATTTTTAAAAGAAGCTTTGTAGAATAAGAGATACGTTTTAAATTCTAGAGTTCTTGGACTATCGTGGCAGTAAGCTTGGAAACATTTCTGCTTGTTGCTATGACAGCACCAATATCTCAAGCACTAATCATATACGCCGAGCTTACAAATATCCGTCCTGGCCACCACCTGCAGCCAACAGTAATTGCCGTAATTACTGGTGAATATAAAATAAATATTTATAATATGTATATATTTATATCTGAAGCAAGAATCTTTTAAATGTCACAGAGACCTTTAAATTAAGTCTTTTTTAATTTTGCAGGTGTTCCAATCTTGTCAGTTTTGGCAACCGAATTAATCCACAAAAGCGCAGGTTGGCGCCACGAATCATGGTGGCTAATTTTCGGCAGTGGAGTCTATAATATATTCATAACTTGTACAGCCATGATGCTTTTAATTTTCGGTTTGTTATATGGAGGGGTACTGCTCAGAAGTCGGGCCCTCGTTAAAGGAAGATTTGTGAAGAAAAAGTCCATTGAAGCAAGGTAAATTTCCTGGAAACTCTAAATGTTTACTTAATATCATATTTCAAATAATATACTCATGTAGTTTTAAATCAATAATTTTGTTCTCTTTTTTAACAGAGTACATATGGTTCACCGGACGACGGTTATAATATGTGGTATCATTGCCATGGAGGCATCTTCAGTATTTTATATAAATTCAACATCGATAGTAGTTCATTACGTATTCGCTGTATCTTCAGCTTTACTAGTAAGTGTATAGACTGTACATTTTACATTGTAGATTGTACTTTGTAATTGCAGATTGTACATTATGCATAGTTGATTAATATAATAATCCTTCAGAATTTAGTTAATCGCTCTCTGACGGAATGTTTCTCTTCAGGGGTTCATTATCTTCATGATGTATGTCATAACCAGCGATCTCAAGTGCTTGATTACCCGATGCAAATTGAGGCATAAAGGAGGCATAGATGAAGAATGCATCTCCGATCAAATTAAAGGTGAATTTCACTTCGAATTAATTCTAAAAAATTATTATATTTTCAGGTTTAATTAATAGTTATTCGCCAATTTCCCCCCCCCCACTTTTTAAATAATAACTTATTTGTTTAGCTCGTGCTTGATGTAAGTCTTATTTGGTGTTTTAGCTAAGTTATATATCTGAATGCAAGTTACAAAAATAAGTCGAAAATTCGTTTTCCAAAAATCAGTTGAAGTTTTGGTTCTTGAGTTATAAAATATTTAGGCGGTATAAATGGATGTGCGTACACAGCGCCGGATTTACGAAGTAGCACGGTGGGGCTAGTTCCGCAGGCCCCAGAGGGCCAAGGGGCCCCTGACCCCAGAAAAAATTAATAAAGTTCACGTACGTTACAACAAGTTCTATGAAAATTTGGATTTTCTGTGCCTTGAAGAGGGCCCCTTCGAGGTTTAGCCCCAGGCCCCGAAAAATCTTATTCCGGCGTTGTGCGTACGTGAGCGGAAGTCCAGTGTTGTGTTATTGAGATAGCGTCGAGGTGGGGTCAGGTGGGGTTAGCCTCGGGAGAACAGCGACCACTACACAAGTGGTACTCCCGATCACACACACGAAACTTTTTATACCGCGCTCCTCATAGGTCCAGCTTAAATCTTATGTATTTCAAAAACTAAACTTTCAACTGATTTTTGGAAAATGAATTTTCGATTTTTTTTTATTTATATACAGCCATATAAGTCTGGACACTTTTCCAATCTAATTTAAACTTAGACAAAGTGTTGTGCTATTGGAGAGTAGTTTATAGGGGGAAAATTTTGTCATTCAGATAATTATTGACCGTAGGGGAGGGGTCTTAAGTTTGGGAATTTTCGTCGATATCGTCTATTTCGGCGATTTTTAACTCTTCTAATAGAGATTACAACAATTTTATCTAGTATAGTTTTGATAGGGCTTTTCACGCCCTTTCGATGTGCCCTACGAATTTTTTCCAAAAATAAATATTTGACCTTCAAAAATAAAGGTCAAAAATAAATTTGATTTTTTGTAGAAGTGAGGCAGGTTTTTTTGATTTTTTTTTCTTAAAAGAAAGCTGAGGTTTTTGCCGATAAGACTATGTAGATTTGAAAGTGGGATTCAAATTTTTAATTTATGAAAATAAGCGTGCCTTCATGGTATTGTTTTTACGAAAATTAATAATATTTGCTAATATATTTGATGGCTTTCTGCAGTTTACATGGCTAAGACTACCATTACTTAAATTCGTGCATTAATTTCTCGAAAAATTTGTATGCTGATGTTAGGCCTGTTATACGCGCTTAAGCGGTAGAATATAAGAAAATTCATATAACGATAATGTGCATTCAAAAAAAACCTTCATATAGATTTCCTTTTTTCCAAACACTTGTTTACCGATAGTTATTAAGATGACTATGTAAATATTTTTTTAACCTCAATGTAAAGCCACGCTCTCACGTATAAACGAGACCGAATGAAGGAAGGTACAACAACTACGACGCCAGTGCCACTCGGCGCACGCACCTCCCTCCACTCGAGTCTCCCTCTCCACGCGACTTCCCGTGAGACTCTCCGGGAGTGTGGCTATATAAAGCGGTGCTCAAGCGAAGATCGGCACTCGCTGCAGCTGGGTATTCCTGGCAGCAGCAACCACCAGCCTGGTTATCCGGTTGCGAGCATCTCGCTCTCCTTCAACATTTTTTTTTTTTTACCACCACGTCAGACAGGCGGCATACCGGCTGTCGCGACAAGGCGCTCGCCACCAACACCTTTTTCTCCTTCCCCAATCCGATAGGCGGCATACCGGCTGTCACCACATGGGTCCCTGGGTTATATTTTTCTTTCTGACTACCATTGCACCAAGACCGTCCATGGCAATAGAATTGGGAAACGGCGACGCAAAAAAATATTAACCGACTTGACCAACACATATTAGTTGAATTAATGAAACGCATTCTAACACCGAAAAAATCAAATAAGTCCAAAGTAGCCAGCTGATGGGCACTTATTAGGCCTTCTATGTGCCTTTCTTTCCGCCTTTTGTTTTTTTAAATGACACTTGTTTTCACTTATTACGCTACTTTTCGCTTCTTCCCTTTTGGGAAGTATAAACTCGAAGACTTTCGAATAAGTGTGAAGCGTTGCATTTTCTAAACTCTACTCGTGGATGATTTTAACTTCTCTTTGATTTGATCAAGAGCATTAAATGCAGCCTTATGATATTTGTCAGTGCACAGAATAACATTCAGCTCGAGTTTTCCGAAGGAGATGTCAGGATTGTCATCATAATTTCACATGATGATTTCATTAGTTTCAACATTATCAACGTTTTCATTCACAAAAACATCATTACGAGGCTGATCGGTGTCATCTAAATTTGATTCTGGTATATCTTTCAGTTGACTGAGTTCTTTCCTACGTAAAGCACAAATTTTTAGTTTTTTAAATAGTGTAGGAAATTGCGATCGTAATCCTGCAGAAATATGGCTTCTTGTAGTTATTCTTCTTGAAAGGATTGATGCACTTTGTTAGAGAATTTTCTTTGATTATTTTCACCTATTTTAGGGGTCATAACCAGTAAAAAATGGGTTGAAAAAAAGCATGGGGTAGGTATGGTAGCTGAAGTTCGCAAACTGTTTTTTAAATGCTATTTTATCTTCAAATTAATTTTTTAATTTCATAAGCGGAGAAATCTCATCTACAATAAAAGCCGAATATATGGCGATATTTTTGTGCGGTGGCTATTACTCAACTTTTGACAATGTAAATAAAAACATCATATAACTAATCTACAAAGTAACACCGTTTTGAAATACAAGTTCATAATAAAATATAAGGATTGCTTAATGCTGGTCTTATACTGTAGATTTTTATTTTCACTTTTAAGAATTTTTAGTCATTTGCGGATATATATCTATATTTATCAACAAATGTCATGTAACGAAAGCTGATTTACACGAGCATATGGTATTATTAATTTTTGTAAAAGCAATAAAATGATGTACGTCATGAGCGTACCGGTGTGCTCAACGCTTATTTTCATAATTTAAAATTTTGAATTCCACTTTCTAATCTACATAGTCTAATTATAGACTAATATATACTATAATCTATATAGTCTAATCTACATAGTCATAGATGACTCCAAGAAAAGTCAAATTTATTTTTGATCTTCATTTTTAAAGGCAAATATATTTTTGTTGTTTAAAAAATGCGTAGGGCCAATCGAAAGGGCATGAAACCCCCTAACAAAACTATACTAGACAAAATTTTTGTCATCGATATTAGAAGAGTTAAAAATTGCCGAAATAGACGTTTAACTTAGATCTGACAACTTTGACTTTTTGAGTGGGTAACTTGAGAAATAACGCCCCATATATTCAATTCTAATGTCTAAGTCTGTTTCATTTCGTATTGTTCTAATTTATGATTTTTTAATTCAGAATTAAGAAGTGCAGATACAACGATCATTACGATTAAAATTAACATATTATCGACCTTATATATTACACCGGCACAGAACAAAAAATTGGTGTGTACAAAAAATCAGACCCATCTATCTCCATGTATTTTGACGCGCTAAATCCGAATTTAAGGTCCTTTAGTCGCGTACGCCCATAAAATTTTGATCTTATTTCTTATAATATCTTATGTCTGATCCAGACATAAGATATTGTAGAACAATTTTTTCTGATCTGCAAAAGGCATATTTTTTATGTAATTTGATCCGCTAAATCTAAATCTGTAGTCCGATAGTTCGTATACCCCCACAATTTTTCTCAAATCTAGAGAAATGGCAGGACAATTATGAAAATGGCGAAAAAAACGCTAAACCCGTTTAGTTGGTATAAGCAAATTATATCAAGTATATTTTTTGTGTATGTTTTGATCCCATGAATCTGAATTTGCAGTGTGTTAGTCCGTACATCCTTACAATTTTTCTCAAAATGGTGTAATATAGCGGAAAATTGAAAAAATCGCTAAAAACGCTTTTAATGAGTATAAGAAATTGTAGAAAAGTTATTCTGACCTGAACCGAACAAATTTTTTGCTAATTATAACTTGCATAACTCAAATCTTCAGTTCATTTACATCACTTGAAAACAGATTTTCTAAAAATCGTTAAAAAAAATTCCCAAAAATGGTAAAAGATAGCAAAACAATGTAAGAAGTGTCATTCAAAAGGTTTAGCCACTTAGTATCTTCTATGTATACAAAACAAAGTTTCTTTAGCTTATGTATTTTTTTCTTATCTTTATTTTATTTTACTAGCTTCGTAACTGCTGCTGCCTTTACTCCTGTTTCTCTTGTAACGAATTCTTTTTTCTTCAAATGACCTGAGCTACGGGCTGCTTTTTCTCTTTTTGTTATTTGTTTTAATGTCGCTCTTGAGCGTCCAGAAAAAATCTGCCATCATGTTGTCATGCCATCTTCCTTGGTATCGATTCTTCATTACACTTACATCTTGATGAAATCGTTCTCCTTGTTCTTCACTGACGTTTCCTAGACTAACAGGAAAGTAGTCGAGATGAGAATGTAAGAAATGCATTTTATAACTCATCAAGCAACCCAAGTTTTTGAAATTTTCCAACATTTCTTCGACTAGTTCCTGAATAGTCCTCATTCTTTTTACTTCCTAAAAATTTCTCACTAACAGTTTTAAATCTTTGCCATGCAGCTTTCTCTGTGTCATTTATTTTTGTCATAAATGTTTTGTCTTCAAGTAGACTACGCATTTGAAGACCATCAAAAATACCTTCTTTTAACTTAGCATCTTCTAGTTGGCCATACTTTTTCAACGTAGTGATTTACCTCGTCTCTATTATCCCATAAACATAAGAAGAAGGGATTTTTTGTAAAACCTGATTATTGTCCTAAGATCATGGTTGCAATTTCATGATCACCACAAATTTTCCATTGATGTTCCGAGTACTTTTTTCCCCCAATACTATCTCAAAATTTGTATAAGTTTCTTTCAGCTTATTCGAGTGAGCTATGGGAATAGATGCAAATTTGTTTTCGTTATGAACTAGAACAGCTTTCAGATTTCGTTTTGACGAATCAATGGAAAGTCTCCATTCCTCGTTATGCGTATTCAGTTTTATTGCATCGGCTAAACCTTTAACATCTGCACAATATACCAACGAATTCTCTTCATCGTTTGTAAAAAATTCCCTAAATTCTTTTTCTCTATCTCCATAAAAAGAGGCTGTTGTTCCTTTTGCCAACAGTTTTTTCTTTTTAAGAATTGACGTTAGATATTCAGCTCCATCTTTAGGTAATCCTAAATTTAGAATAACATCACTTAACTATTCTTGATTAAAGGTTTCAGGAGATTTTCTTTTACCAGCTGGCAAGTATTCTTCGTCCAAGTATTCTTCATCAAATTCTTCTTCATGCTCGAAACTTTCTTCTTCACAGGATTCATCAACTTGCATTTCTTCTCTACTTCGCCTGTGTGGTCCACATCCATGGGTTTGGTGGTGACAGTTTTATCCTCGACTTTTTTTTTGTTTCACTACCATGTTAAAAACTGTGGTATTAATTATACAAAAATAGCAGTCATTCTGACATGTTGGAGACGACCATATCATTCGTTTTGTAAATTTCAAGTTTCTTTTTATTTTATCGCTTTCCCAGCGTGTTAGCATTATATTGCATCTACCACAAATTTTTTTTGGCACCCAGTTTACATTTTCATTGGCTACTTGAATACAAAAGCATTCACTGTAAATCAACTTAAAATTTTCAGATAAAGACCTCTGGTTCTTTACTAATGCATATTCTACATAAACGAAACAAAACGAATCAGGACTTTTATTACATTCATGTGAATGATTTCTTGTAGCATTACACTCTACAATGGCCAAGTTACCCACCAATGCACCAATGTAGAGCTGCGGTCGCTTGATGACGACGCCTGCGGGCCCGCTTTCTCACCCTGACCAGGCGCCGGTACTGGCGTTCCGGATCCCTGCTTCGTAAGACACTTATCACTTGTGCCTGCCATGGGGGCATGAAAGCCGTTAACCCAGGACACAAGCAGACTGTTCTGTTGCCCACCGTCACCATGTGGAGGTGCCTGGTTACAGGCACAATCAATCGGTCTTGCTTTTGTGGCGAATAAATTAATGAAATACTGAAGATATATATTTGACAAATAAAAACTGAATTACAGTGAATGCTTTCGTAATAAAATAGCCAATCAAAATGGTCTTCTTCATGTCAAAATGATTGCTACTTTTATATGACTAATAGCACAGGTTTTAATATGACTATTAAAGCTAAAATTGTATACGCAGACGTTTCTTCAGTAGTGAAACCTGAAAAAATAGAAGTCGAGCATGAACCTGCGACCACTGAATCCATGGATGTGGGTAATGGAAGCTGATGAATCCTCTGAATAAGAAAGTCCCGAGGATGCAAAATGCTTGTCAGCTATCAGTGCTAAAAAAAAAACTGTTGGCAAAAGAAACAACAGCTTCTTTTTATCGAGACAGAGAAAAATAATTTAGGGAATTTTTTACAAACGATGAATGGAGACTTTTCACTGATTCGTCAAAACGAAGTCTGAAAGCTGTTCCACTTCATAACGGAAACAAATTTCCATCTATTCCCATAGCTCACTCGAATAAGCTGAAAGAAACTTATGAAAATTTAGAGATACTATTGGAAAAAAGTACTCGGAACATCAATGGAAAGTTTGTGGCGATCATGAAATTGCAACCATGATATTAGGACAACAATCAGGTTTTAAAAAAATCCCTTCTTCTTATGTTTATTAGAAAGTAGAAACAGGGTAAATCACTACGTTAAAAAAGCATGGCCAAATAGAACAGATTTCGAACCCGGATCGAAGAATATTATACGTACGCCATTAATTGAACCATCAAACTATCTACTACCACCACTTCATATAAAACTTGGCCTAATGAAGCAGTTCCTCAAAGCTCTAAGTCAAGATGACGATTGTTTTCAATATTTAGGAGAAAAGTTTCCCGAAATAAGTGATGCTAAATTAAAAGAAGGTATTTTTGCTGGTCCTTAAATTCTTACTCTATTTAAAGACAAAACATTCATCACAAAAATAAGTGACACATGGAAAGCTGCATGGCAAAGCTTTGAAACTGTTAGTGAGAACTTTTTAGGAAATAAAAAGAGTAAGGATTATGAGTAACTAGTCGAAGAAATGTTGGAAAAATTCAAAAACTTGGGTCGCTTGATGAATTATGAAATGTATTTCTTACATTCTCATCTCAACTACTTTCCTTTTAATCTAGGAGACGTCAGTGAAGTATAAGGAGAACGATTTCATGAAGATGTATGTGCAATGGAGAATCGATACCAAGGAAGATGGAATATTAACATGATAGCAGATTTATGCTGGACATTGAAGAAAGATATTTAAAAAAAGAGAAAAAGAAACCCGTTGCATAGGTCATTTGAAGAAAAAAGAGTTCGTTACAAGAGAAAAAAGGTGTAAAGAAAGCGACAGTTATAAACTGTTGAAAGAAAATAAAAATAAGAAAAAAATATAAGCGAAAGCAACTTTGTTTCATATACACGGAAGATACTACATGGTCAAACCTCTTGAATGACTTTTTTTTACATTTTTTTGCTATCTTTTACCATTTTTGGGAACTTTTTCAACAATTTTTATAAAATCTGTTTTTTAGCGATGTAAATTAACTGGAGATTTGAGTTATGCAAGTTATAATTAGCATAAAATTTGTTCGGTTTAGGTCAAAATAACTTTTTCTATTATTCCTTATACTCATTAAAAGCGTTTTTAGCGATTTTTTTAATTTTCCGCCATATTACACCATTTTGAAAGCAATCAAAGGGGTATACGGACTAACGCACTGCAAATTTCGATTCAGCGGGTCAAAATACACAAAAAATATGCTTGATATAAATTTCTTATATACATTAAACGCGTTTTTGGCATTTTTTCGCTATTTTCATCATTGCCCTGTCATTTTTCTCGATTTTATCAAAATTTTGAGGGTATACGGACTAACGGACTGCTGATTCTGATTCAGCAGATTAAAATGCATATGAAAATATACTTGACATATGTCTGAATAAATTTTTATATTATTGCTTATACCCAATCAACGCGTTTTTACCGTTTTTTCGCAATTTTCATCACTTTTTCACCATTTTTTTCGATTTGAGCAAAATTATGAGGGTATGCGAAATATCGGACTGAAGATTTAGATTTAGCGGATCAAATTACATTAAAATATATAATTTTTGCAGATCCGAAAAAATTGTGTACAATTTCTTATGTCTGGATCAGTGGTTTTCTTTGCAATTTTCCGCAATTTTTCTTTATTTAAGCAAAATTTTAAAGGTGTACTCGATTAACGGACCTCGAAGTCGGATTGAGCGCATCAAAATACACGTAGATAGATGGGTCTGGTTTTTTGTAAATACCACTTTTTTAAGGTTAAGTGTAAAAAAAAAAGATTTAATTCACTTGAACAAAATCTGTAATTAATTAAAAATATGTATATGTGTATATATATATATTTAATGTAAACAAGAACTTTACTTATTTCAAACAAGAGATTTATATCAACAAACGAAAAATTTATTTGAACCAAACAAATAAGGACAAACAAAAAATTCATTTGAATCAAGCAAACATGTGTTTGTACCCTATATTAAAAAAAAAATTTGGTTGATTTAAACAAGCAGTTTTCTCAGAGTTCTGAGTGAGCAGCCCTTCGCCACATTTGCCCTACTAAACTGAGTTCTCTTTGTGTATGACCATCCACTCCCCCATTCCTCCGAAGCAGGAAGCCCAGGTACACAAACGCTTTTATCTCTTGCACGAACGTATATATTATATTGAAAAAAAACAAATAGCTGTCTAATGTCTATAATATCATAAAAAGTAATTTCAATAGCCAAAACAGGTTTCCATTAGCATATTTAAAAAAAATTAATTGAATAATTGGAAACTTGCTTAAGAAATTGTTTACCCCCCTTCTCCCTCTGGATAAAGATTCGTAGGATTTGGTTGTCCCCCCCCCCTTCTACACACACTACACAAAAAAAGTCTTACGTAATTAACGACGCTTCCTACTACTGCTTATCATAACAACTTTTTCCACGCCTAACATGATATATGACGAATTCTTTCAGTGTGTTCGCAAATAAGTCCCGGCGTAGAAAACGACACGGCTCCAACCCATATCCTGACGAAAACGTACCTGGAGTCTCGAGGAATGGCAACTGGAAGTATCGACATGCGAGAGTTCATGAACGAGACAACCAGCTCGTATCCAAAGTCTTCCGTCCCTGTAAAAAGCAGATTTTTACCTGAAGTTCGAGTCGGTCACTCGAACGATATAAACCTAGAAACCTACAGCACAAGTCCTCGCAAATATCAGGAAACGAAACTAGACTCATCTTTTTCGAGTCGAAATTCCATAACACCTTATATTTCCGAGAATTATTCAGTCCTTGAGAGTCAAAACTTCAGAGACTTTGGAAAATTCGGACTTCCTCATGAGCTGACTTCCCAAGTTGGTTTGCCTACTAGATGCGTCACTCCTGAATGCACCACAGTGTTGTGTAATGTCGATGTCGAATCCTGTACAGGGCTGAACTCTATGCCAGACGTAACTTTGGCTGTACATAGTGAAATTGAACTGTTAAACAGCGTAAATAGTACAGATATTGTAAATAATAAAAAAGAACATGTTACCGTTATTCCTGATATAGCGAACACTATGGAGCGTAAGCAGCCATATGGCGAGGAAGAAATTGGAGAGCTTAAACTGGCGAATTCTGATGGTACCACTACTGGAATGCTAGACCGCATATCTCATGATCTAGATTACTTGCTCAATCGTAAACAAGAAGAGACGTAGTCTGTCAGACGATTCGTCTCATTCGATCTTCAATTTTTCCATTGCAAAATTTTTTTCTCAGTGATATATCTATTCTTATGTAAACACATTTACTCCTCCGTGTCATTCAAACTTTTTTAATACCTTCATGCCATCAAGAGTACTTCTTTATTCACCTCTTCAGCTACAGGACCATGTCATATTATTAGGTCAAAGCTAAAAAAATTTAATTTTCACATTATTTTTGACATTTATTGTAAGTACTTTGAGCGTTCTTTTGTTTTTAAACTCCTAGTTCGCTAGATTCGCCAGATTCGCCAGACGAATTAGCACATTTTTAGGTCGAAAAAAAGTCACTGATCTCGAGTGACCGGGAGAATCTCAAGATATGAATCCCATCCAGAACGTTTGGAACTTCATGAAACAAAAGTCAGCAAGTGCGATCCTACGACCAAGTAAGAGCTAATTCGGATACTCAATCGCGTTTGGAAACATTACCGAAAGATAAAGAGAAAAGTTGAAAACTATTTAAGCAGTATGCCTTGTCGCATTGAAGCTGTATTATCTGCTAAAGGTTGCTATATGAAATACTGATTATTAGGCCAAAGCTTAAAAATGACTTTTTATCATTTTAAATAAGATACACATTCATATTGAGACATTTTTTACAATAAAAAACGACTTTTAAATAGAATCATAATTTCGTATGCCCAACTTTAGCAGATAATAAAGCTTCAATACGGTGAGACATACTGTTCATACAGTTTGGAATTTTAATCTTTCTCTCTGGGCAATGTTCCCAAATGTGATTGAGTAGCCGAATTAGCTCTTACTTGGTCTTAGGATCGTGCTTACTGACTTTTGTTTCATGAAGATCCTAACATTCTAGATCGGATTCATATCTTGAGATTTTCCCGGTCAGTCGAGAACAGTGACTTTTTTTTGCCTAAAATGTGCTAATCTAATGAACTACGAGTTTAAAAACACATTACGCTCAAAGTACTTACAATAAATGACAAAAATGATTTGAAAATTGTAATTTTCTAACTTTGGCCTAATAATAAGGCTATGCACTGTATTTATATTATATTAATATTGTCTAATGATATCCTTCTATGAAGTCGTAAAATCCGAATTTTATACGCTTGAAGCTGTAAACAATCTTTTCTTACGATTAGAATAAGATAAATTAAGATAAAGGATGACCTAAGACTGTTTATAACAATTTTTAGTTCTTATTTTGAATGGTGAATGTGCAAAATTTCTTAGATATGATAAATACATACGAATAGTGTCATAAATTAATTTTTTTACCTAAAGGTAGGTTCTATTATAAATTTTGACTGCAAAATAATTTAAGCGCGAAATTGAAATCGAATTTTGTTGGTAAATAATGTGTAATAATTAACTAAAAAGTAACCAAATATCGACTAAAAATTTCGATTTTTTAAACAAAACTTTTCTGAATAACACAAAACATGTGGTGTGGCGTCATATGCTTTTAAAGCCGAAGAAAATATATGTGTCAGTTCGATAAAAAGAATAAAAGTAATTAATGATGAACGCTATACAGATCGCTATAGAATATCAGTGTGTCTGAAAACGTTAAAGCTAGTTCGGATAAATTTACCACAAGTAAACACAATAATAGTAAGTTTCTTTTTCGTAAAGCGCACTTGCCACATTGCTTTTATTTTGCATAAAAAATATATAATAATTATTCCAGTAGATGTTGTATAGTCTAATTTAAAATTCTGAACTTATTTTTGATTAATTTCCTAATATACATGACCATAAATTGAAATGTGTTATTTTAATACTTTTTACGCAAAATCGCAAGTTGGAATTCTAAACTCAAACACATATGAACTTGTCCTGGCTGCTTACATAATGCAACAAGTATTAAAATCCGGAATTTGATTTTTTTGCAATGACTGTTTTTTTTAACTCACTACAATGCAGAAGATCTAAATTTAACATATGCTGGGAATTATCACATATTTAATGTCCCTCACAGCTAAAGGTTATACCGTGATATCCCATTTGATTTGAATAAAACAATTGTTTACAATTAATTTTTGCATATAAAAATAAAAATTGAATTATAATTTATTCAAAAAACATAACCTCTAAATGGCCGGACAGTTTTATAAACTTAATCGTTTGTCACTATTGAATACACATACACATTTTTTGCCGAATTTTTAAAACAGAAATTTGAATATTTAGATATAGAACACCAGTCTAAGCATTAATTTAATTCCATTAAAAAATTAGGAAATATTGAAAGCATGTGACGTCATATCTAAGTGAGGGCATGGTACGACAGCAGTGCAAGTTTGAAGTGTATGCATATTTCTTTTTCAAATAACAATTTAAACAAAACTTTTTTCAATTTGTATCATATTTTTATTGATTTTAGAGTAAATAGTTTAATGCTTAAAGAAAAAAAATGAGTGGGTGCCCCTATTTAAATTTTTTTATTTAAATGCGTTGAAGAGAGTGGATCAAAAGTTAATTTATGTTCTCTTATCATTCCATGCCGGAAAAATGTTCAATTCTCCAAAACAAAAAATTTAGTAACATGAAAAGTTACAAATTTTATTAAAATACAGACAAGGTACACTGGCGGACAGAAGAAACCGAAAGGAGCCTCTACAAAGTACCTTCAAAGACCTCACAGAGTCCCCCTTCCGTTCCTTCTTAAAAAACTAAAAAAGCAGCAAGATCAAGTTACCGACGGAACGCTAATTAACTGCTACTAAAAGAAGATGCACTTGAGCTGCCTTCGGCCCATGTAATTCACAGGTATTTTATTTTTTAAAGTTTTTAACGCTGCAAGAAAAAGTATTGTGATTACTCCGTAAGTTTATAATGGAAATTTTAACGTACAATCCGAATTTCAACAATTTAAAAGTTGATCTTGCTGGTTTTTTTTAGTTTTTTAAGAAGGAACCGAAGGGGGACTCAGTAGGGTCTTCAAGGGTACTTTGCAGAGGCTCATTTCGGATGCTTCGGTCTGCCAGGGTATTTCAAACATTTTCTTCAATTAAAAAATTGTCTTGTGGAAACGTTTGAATTAATGCGAATTAATGAAGAATTTTAATTTCAAATTCCATAAATTACACTATAAGGTATATGCACTGGTAATCATCGCTACATTAGTTATCGTGAGAAGGCCCAGTATTTTTCGTATAATAAGTCTCTCTCTTGTCGCGTGTTATAAGAAGTGTGATTTTAGGTAAGTTTAAATATTCCTCTATCAAATTAGTATTTTTACTTTTCTTAATACTTGGCTATGTGCCTGGCGATAATGAACGCTTTTGCATAATCTGAATTTTAATCGTGAATAAAAATTTACTCCAGTTAAATGTCATGTTAAGTGATCAAAATTGAGGTTTTCTATATCTACTTTAATCGGTTAGGCTCTCTGTGAAAATAAGAATTGAGTTTTAAATACGATTACAAGAATTTTTTTCCAATTTGGCTTAAGGTGACGATTATTAGTGCATTTACCTTACTCCTTTAGCTGCAAGTTGTCGATAGTTTCTTTAAAAATATTGATGTTTGAGAAACCCTCAATTTTTAAATTAAATGTATGTATTTATTAAATTATTGATGAATTGTATTCTCTTGTTGTGCTGAGAGATAACAATCTTCAAGAATATATTTAGCCTTAAAATGAAAAATCCGAATATTACTTGAAATTCTGCGGCAAGAAGAGCAGAATTCAGAAAAATTCATAATCTGAATTCCCATTAAGAGTGTTGATTCAATCCGACATTGAATTTTTTATAGGTAAGGCACTGACTCAATATATATTTTTTCCGAGAAAAAAAGAAAACTGGTCAAATGTCCGAGGTTTTACGAGATCCTCAGATCAATAAAATGTTGAAAAATCATACCTTTTGTTAAGAAAATCATTATTGTCAATTTTGGCGAAAGATAGAAATCAGCGGGTAGCAGACGACAGCATTTGAACGGTTAGAATCGTTTGCAAATTTATTTTTTTACTCACAATTCTGACATCATAGAAGAATTCTCGCAAACGAACAAGTTTTCAAAGGTCCACTACTTGATGTTGGTGACCCTAAATTTTGCGAAATACGTTGCAAAATCGAGAAAAAAATGGAAAATAGCCATGCCCTTGTGTGTGTTGTAAATGCATTTGTAATCAGCCGCCAGGCTAGCTAGCAGCTAGTATGGCGGCTAATTGCCGCCAGAAAAATTTATATTCGTCGTGAAAACAAGAGGCTTGCTTTTCAAAATTTTATTGATCCGAGGATCTCGCAAAACCCAGGATATTCGACAAGTTTTCTTTCTTTCATTCGCAAATCCTTGGAAAAAAATATATATTGAGTCAGTGCCGTACCTATCAAAAAAAAATTCAAAGTCGGATTGAACCAACATCCTTAATATGCGAATTTTTATCCATTGAAAGTTCAGCCAAAGAGTAGAAAAAAAGCAAAATCTATTCTTTTTAATCGACTTAGACAAATTTAATGGAAGTGCATTGAGAGGAATTAAAAAATGAAGCAATTCAAAAAAAAGAATAGAAAGATAGTGAATAATATCACTTTGAAGACGCAAAACTAGTCCTTTTAA
>JAAAKG020000014.1:16763-29590 GCA_010014905.2 Druon quercuslanigerum
TATTTATTTAAGATTTTTATTAAATTTAATATTAAAAAATGTTCCTTGATATAGAGAGAAGAAACATTAATAACGTTGAAAATAAAAAACGTCAAATTCAAACTGATTAGAAATGTAATTAGAATTAAAAATTGGGCAATTGAAAGTTTACATGTTAAAAAAATGTGCAAATTTAAAATAATTCAAATATTTAATGATGCAAAATGTTTAAAAGATAAACAACATGAAATTAAATCTATCGAACTTGGATCATTTCGAAGGGAAAACATGAAAAATTTGATCATTTCCAATTGAAAACTTTTGAAATACAATTATTTATAAATGAAAAAATGAAAAAATGAGAAATTTAACAATTTCGAATTTAAAATGTTTCAGACATAAGAAAAATTATATTTAAGACTTAAAAATTGGACAATTTCAAATTAAAAATCCATCAAAATTTAATAAATTCAGGTACAAACCGTTTGTAATCCAATTTAAAAAAATTGAAAATGGTATACATACGTCTGCAAACTATAAACTGAAATGTGCAAAGTTCAAAAATAAAATTGAAATCGTCACAGAGACAAGAATTTAAACTACAAAAAATTAAATAATTGAAAATTTCAAATTGGAAGCCTCATTGCTTCTAATTGAAATAATGTCTAATTATGAAAGCTTGAAATTTTTAAACGTTCCACTTAAAATCCTTTAATTTTAAATTCAGTTCTCAATACTTCAAAATAAAAATTGCTGAGTCATGGAAACTGAATTTAAAACTTTAAATGGCTTAGATGTTTTCCTGAGATAAGGGTCACATAGAGTCCGAAAATTTTGGTTTAATTATGATTAATGGTCCAAGGATTCCATTTTTATATAATTATCATAAACTCATCTAGAATATCTACATGTTCAAAAAATATTAAATATAATATAAAAATATATTGTGCAACAAAAAATAATAGAGCTGCCTGGATCGTTTCTAGAAAATATTTTAAAGATCCTTTAAAAACATTGAATTAACGTCCCTTACAATTTTTTATTTATAAATCCATAATATTTTCTTACTAGAAAAAGGGTTTTGTTTTAAATAAAAAAAAAAAATCGAAAGCGTGCACTTTACGACTATAAAGATAGAAGGAAGCTGTTCAATGTAAAGTGATTAGTGGAGAGGTAGAGCAGACGAGCCCTTGGATTAGTATACGTTGTCTACGGTCGTTTACGAGCCCTTGGGAACACCATATGGCCAAGGCCAGTATGCGTTTCTCTCTGACGGGGCTAAATTCAAGATTAGACCAGGTTTTCCTTTTCCTTTCTCGAATCCAGCCTGAGCGGTAAGGCCGAAATTCCAAAGAAAATACCCAAAATGGATGGCAAACGTTCCAAAGAAAAATATTTACACCCCTCAGTGAGGAAGCCTCCAACAATTTAAAATCAACATTGTTGTAAACTCTATATAATTTTTACATTCCTTAGAAAAAAGTAAACATTGAATATATATTATTTATTTTTTAAATCAAGTATTTACACTAGCAGCGGAAATTGTCAATAAGTCTGTGTTTTGAGCTGTTGCTAAAGTCTCTTAATTTTTATAATAATAAAATTTCCAATAAACCCAAACTTTCAAAAAACGTCAAATTTCAATGTTTTCGAAAAGTTAAAAAAAAAACTAAAAAATTCAACAATTTATAAAATATTGTTTTGAATTTTTAAATCTTGTAGTCCGTAAAATCATTATTTGAAATTTTGCAACTTTTCCATGTAAATCTATCATAGGGCAGAATCAACGAAAAAAAGTTCAAAGATTTCTGATTATTCTATCAAATATAAATTTCAAGTTTTTTGCAATATCTTTTTATACAATTGACAAATTGCCTTCAACTTCAGCTTATTAAACGCATAATTTTACTACATTTCGCAGTATCACAAGAACAAAATTTTCATGATAATATTATGAAACTTGAGGAAACATTTAAAAATTCCAAAAAATCATAAGTTAAAAAGTATAATTTACATTTATATTTTAAAGAATGGTTTCGTCACTTACTTATGTATGCCAAAATTTTCATTAATTCAGCAGAAATATAATTTTTTAATTGTAACTCACCTGAAACAGAAAAAGAAAGAAATACTTTAATATTATTAAATTTTAAAATATAGTTTATTAAATTGTAACAATGGAAGGCATTATAATTATTGTAAATATAAGTTTCAATATCGATATCTTAACAAAATTTCCCTGGCAGCGCAAAAGATTGCAAAGCAGCAGCTTTACAAATAAAATTACTTTAAAAATGAAATTAACAAAATGTCAAAGCCTACAAAAATTGCGAATTTTTACCAAAAAATTCTTAAATGTTGTACTTTTCAATTTGGCTTCAAACCTAAAATTTAAATATCTAAGAAAAGGGGTAATGGATTCATATTTGTAATTTATGAATTAAAAATTGTTCCGTATTGAAAACTTCAAATTTGAAGTTTTCTAATTATGAACTTATAAATTAAAATTGTTTAGTATGGAGAATTTTTAATTCAATATCGTTGAACTGCAAACGCTTTTAATTTTAGATTGTCGAAATGCCCAAACATTTAAAGTTGCATTTTTTAATCTGGGGCATAAACGATAAAAATATACGAGACTTGAAAATTAAAATTAAAAAAAGGCTGAAGTAAAAAACTGTTTTTTTGTTCTTTGGAAAAGTATAATTTTTGGAAATTTAAAGTTGGCGTTACCAACTTCCTGGACACAAATTTGAATCACCAATGTAGGATAGCCTGAGTAAAAGGAAATATTCTCAATCCGTAAAGGCACAAATGCCTCTATATTTTTTCACGAATTCCAATTTATTAACACAAAACAGAATACGTTGGCTCGATTTACGTAATATGTGGTTAAGCCTCCGTTTTTGGAGGCGGAGAGAAATTCCGAATGCAATAACGGGCTATCGGAATATCGAACTATACTCCACTATTTGCGAGCGTTATGCGACGCCCACTTAGGTATCATTAGCGTTCGATGTATGAACCTCTGTAGGGGAATGCACGACAGTTTCGTGTGGCCAGGTACCATTATCCAGATATGTAATATGCAAGCGATTACCAAAATTTCGATTCTGCATCTGCGTCGAGAAATCGCTCTCATATCCGATGGAGTGCAATAATAAATAATGCACGAGTCGTAGAACTGGCCGTCCCAGTGTCTATAATAACAACAGTATTAATAGCCTCGGCCTATTTACCGAACTTCTTGCAATAAACGGATCTTCACCTGGAATATGAACTCTCGAGGAACCGCAGAAAGATATACGATTCAGGCTTCAAAAATAAAAACTTCAGAAAATTAGTCCCTTTTTCTAGACATTCTATATTTGCAACCACTACTATTCTTGTCTCTTTCTGAATATTCAAGTACGGAACTTTGGATTCAAATCCAGATCCAAATTTAAAGAAAAATTGAGCCATCCACTGATAATCCTTCAGGAATTTTGCCGTTCTTGCAAAAACCAGTTTGGACTTTCACTCTACGCATCCGCGTCTTTCTCTTTTTAAAGTTTATACCAAAGCCAGTTTTTGCGAGAGGACAGAAGGAAAAAGAAATTGAAATAAAAGAAAGACGCAAACGAGTAATAGTCTTCCTCGTATCCATCCGTGTTTTTCGCCATCAGCCTCATCATCATCAACGTCAGATTCATCAGAGAAGGATGGAGAGAGAAAGACGAAATCAAGAAGGAACAAAACCAAGATTTCATTTAAAAATTGCTGATCCTAAAGCTTTTCAACATATTGGTCTCGTAAACATTCAATCATCCAATAAATTACGAATCCTACAAGCAAAAACACTTCTACCCCAGATTGTTTCACTTCTAGTTGGAACACCCTCCATAAGTGGCTACATCCCCAAGGCTAAATACTTCCTATACCAATCCTGACGGATATCCTCCAAGGAAATTTGGAAAATTGATTATCCCGAAACTATTTTATGGTTAGGGAGCATAGACGGCCGATCCATTGCTGGAGGTTCAAACTCTCCCAGCTGGTGCCTCTCCAATCCGTGTAGTTATATAAGCAACATAAGCTGCACTATGCTCCCAAATCAAGCGCGTGTTACACACTAATAATCAGACTTAGTGCCTATTGCCTAGCCGGGTGGACGCACCCATACTCTTGCACATGCCTGCATGGTCAAAGACGTGTATCGCTGGACTCCTACACCTGAAGCTTTGGAAGCTATTGCACTTCCAGGTTACCTATGTCCAGTGGTCATGTAAGCTTAATTCCAGAAGCACATTAACGCACTAATACAGTAGTAGAGATTAACACATGTGTCAAATCTTACACGCACAGGGGTTACGCCAGAGTACCTATCCGTGCAAACAGGCTAGAGGATAATGGTTACAAGCAATGGGTATCCACCGACATGTGTCGGGTCGTAGAATTCTGCTATTAGGATGGCTTGGAGGGTAGATAAAAATGGTTATTAAAGGGATCGAGAAGAAGAATTGATGGAGTTTGATCATCTGCACTAAGTGACTTCAAAGTGATGAAGAAAGCCAATTTGAACAGCAGGAGAAGATGGAGACTTGGTTTGGTGAAATCAGCTTTAGAGGCTTCATATCATCTTGGTTGAATTTAAAGACACTTGATTTGGAAAAAAAAATTTTCTTTAAGGATTGCTCACAGCTCAAAGTGATCAACGAAAACAAGTTGCAATGGTCAGAAATGATATATAACCACCTATTGATCAGAAGAGCTAATGACATCATTTGTGACAAAGAAAAAAGCAACCCTGTATTGAAAGTCTTGGAACACAAATCTAGGAAAGTTTCACAAATTCGAATAAAAAATATATGAAGCATTATGATGACAAATTGGAGAAAAGATATGCGCTAATATTGGCGTACAATTAGGAACATACGTGTAACGCATACGCGCGAGATACTAATGCTTATCCTGACCACAGATTATGAGGCCGGCAGTGACGATCATTCGCTGAAGTTTGGCAGTAAACGATAACCAAGCTTAATTAAATCGGAACAACCAGCGGTATAATTTTGCCAACTGGAAGTGTCTTGAGAAAATTGGCAGTTTGTTGACTAATTTCGACTACTCTTCTACACAGGCGATTTGCTTTTGGATGTTAGGAATTGCCCGAAAAGCACGGAAGTCAACTGGTTTGCCGACTGGCCGAGCAGCACAGCCACTTGTCAGCCAATTCGACGGTAAAAAAAAAACAATCAGCTTGGAGTCCGGAGCCAGGTCGCCGTCCCATTTATATCAATTCTATTCATTGCCGCTTTTAACCTAGCCCTCTCGGTGTCAGTGGCTCTCATTGAACTAGCAAATGTCTATTTCATAAGGTTATCGACTTACGAATCAATTTAAGTATGGAAAAAACTGACGACAATTGGAGCCATCTTCACAAATTTGTTCTCGAAAGATAATCGATAAATTTTGCTTCTGCAAATCGCGAGGCGGGCAATTTTCAAATTTTTCACCTGGCAAATATTTTTTGTTTGTTTGAAGGAGGACGAAATACCAGACCACCCAATAAGTGACTATCCCTTTTCAACTGACTCGTTACTGCCGAAAGTTACCTTAATAAATTCGAGTTCGTTAACAAAGTCGTAAATCAAATCTTTTATAATTTACAACGCATTTCAAGATGTAAGGTCAACCTTTTCTGATGGCGCACTTTTACCATCGCTTCGAGTTTGATCCTCAAAAAATAAGGAACAAACTTGCGAGGCATAATAGGGGTTGAAATGGCGTTTGGAAGCCTGTTTAGAGACGAAATAAAGTTTATCCTTTTTAGGCTAAAAACGTGGGTGGTTTCGCTTACAAATCTTTAGAGTCTCTAGACTAAACGCTGCTTTGAACTTCGAGCCGCGCCTGGTGGAAAACATCACGCGATTCTTCTCAACCCCGCGGCAAGTCCGCAAGAGGTAATTATTTACGCCGCATATTTAAACAAAGCGACTTTAAACTGGTGAACTCGCCGCCTAATTCGACGAAAGTTTCGCCTCGAATTATGACAACGCCGAGTTTCAAATTGCTCCCGGGTGCTGTTCGTTATACGAGAGAGAGAGATACAACTTTAACTTTTGCCAGCCACGTACACGGGAAATAAATTCTCGGAAGCGGAAAATTGCGAAATTTCAGGAACGCTAATTTTTTTTAGAAAATATTCGAGATTTATCTGCAAGAGGTTAGTTCTCATTTAACAATTTGTGATAATTGTTTTTGGTTCATGTCAGTGATCCGAAACACCTTTTTTGTCGCAAACAAATCGGATTGTCAATAAATAGAATTCACGGTTTAAAAAGGGCCTAAAAAGCTATACAAAAAAAAAGAATTGTTTTTAGTCCTCCCCAAACCTAGAATCTACACTTCCGCCTTTTTGCGGTAATCGGATTACCGAACGGGCGCTCATCCGGCCACTTTCGGCACCAAAAAGGGATAAAAAGGTCAATTTCCTTTCCCGATCCTTGAAGCTGTAAAGCTAGTCGCGAACCGGAAACATGGAGGGGAGGCGTGGACCGGAAATGACCGCCCTCGATCGGAAACGGGTTCCGTCGAATGCACTTTACTCAAAAGAAGGAAGATGGAGCACCACGAGTAAGAAAGAAGAAGGATAAAAAACAGACTGAGTTCCACCGTAGAACCGAGAAAATGTTTATACGGTAGGTATACCTAGAGCAGAAAGAAGGCAAGTTTCGTGGGCAAGCACTAATTACGCTCCCTCATCCAATTTTTTTTTTCTTTTAAACTCGACAGAAAAAACAAGCTCAGACTGTTCCTCAAACTCGTTCGTGCACCTCGGCAACACCCATGTGTGAGTTTGTGAGAGAGAAAACAGTGCCTAAAATTCTTGGATCGATAAGACCGCTCTACACCTTTCCTGCTGTTTTCGAAAGTTTAGAAAACGTTTCGAGGACATTTAATTTCAGCAAACTTCGACGTGGAACTTTCATTGCCTAAGTAAAAAATGTACGTTAATACTGCAATAAGCAAATATATAAGCAAACGTTATGCAAATTCATGGTGAATTAGTGTTAAAAATAAGAGGTTCTTCTTACTTTCAGTCTTTATTTGGACTGACTCAAAAAAAGCGAATCAAATTCAGCTAAAATTTTGGCTGAATTTGAGTTTGCCAAAGGCCTATATTTCGAGAGAGAAAAAATTACTAATTGTGTTAAGAAAGATTTTAAACAAAGAAGTTTTTGCAGGTATTTGTTATGGTCGACCTTCCGCTGGATGCAATTACATCGCGGCATTCTCTCTTTGGCATGAATTACTATTACAAGATACTCGAAAGAGTTGCCATTCATCGAATAGTGGTAGACAGCTGTCGATTTTCTGAGGTCGAGAGAGGATACTGCAAGTCGTGTTACTATTGTACTCGAAACCATTCGCGGCATTGCATTCATATCAGGTAGTATACAATAAAGAATTGTAATTACTGCTTCGTATGACGCGGACTAAACGTTAGTGTTCACAACTTTACTACTTTTAGACAACGAGAGAAGGATAGAAGGCTTTGCTCAAATTATTCTCGTCAAAATTGAACTTTGAAATAGGAACAACGAACTGATTATATCATGCGCTTGGATTCTAAGAAAAATAACCTCAAAAAAGTCGGGTTTTAAACTACTTAAGCATCTTAAATCAATTTAAATATCATGAAGAGGAGGCAGATACGCTTTGCCATCGAGAAGACTCTATCTTCCAAAATTCAACGAAAATAAATCGATTTTGAGACTTTTACTAAAGACTAAAGTCGCGAGGTGAGATATTTATACTTGTGTCTATCTATAATTGCCTAAATTTAAGGATAAAGTCTAGTAATTCGAGTTTGCTTCAGGCATTATAAAGTACTGAAATCCGCACGATATAGTTTCGAGTTAAGAAGATTTAACTTCCGCGGTTTCTCACTGGCCGATTAGTTATTACACCGACAGACCAACGTTTGGTATAACGTAGACTTGTAGAGTGCAGACCAGCACTAAAGTTTGACCAGTGCGAAATGGCAATCAGAGGATTACAACCTTACGATAAAACCAAATCACACATTTTTGGATTCAACTGGAATTTAAAAAAATAACGCCCTTTAATTAAGAAGAAAATTAGAGCTAATTGCTAAGTCAAGAAGATGCTTCTTGAAAAAAAATTACGAATTAATCTCATCCCCATCAATGTTTCATTTGCTATCAAACTTGCGATGTGGCGGAAAAATCACCATTTTTAAAACCTCAAAACAAAATAAGTCAATGTGCTCACTTGAAAATTTCATTTATGAATAACACTTTTCGCAAGTTAGATTCTTTGCTAATTTATTTTTTGGATGACTCTCCTCAATGGCATGAATCCTTCCGGATTAATTTAAAAAATGGGTAATTTAGGAATTATTCAAATAACCTTTTGAAGATTATGTCAAGGAGACAGTTCTAAATGACGTAGATGGCAACAAAATTGGCTTTACATTCACTTTATCCACTTATCTGATAGTGATAGAGACGAGAATTTGAAAGGGGACATTGGGATCGATTTCAGTTGAGAGGGAGGCGTTGATTGAGAATCACTGAAAACAGTCCATAAGCCAGAGAGGATCTAGCGGCTGAGCGAATAGACTGTACTGAAATAATGTACAGTACCGTGCAAAAGGGCTGGGAGGAGGGACGATACAGCGGGTCCCTCTATACGGGTAACAATGGTGTGCAAAGGAGATTAACAAACAGAATAAGCTAACGCATAATCGCATTATTTCTCGCTATGCCGCATTTAAATTAGATAGAAATTCCATTTAACGAAACAATGCCAGAACGGTGACTCACTGCCCTCAGAAAACGAATTAATCCCTCGATTCGCCATTTTTATTTTATTTTTCATCCAGGTCGAAATCGAAAGCTCTTTTTTAAGGGGTTTCCAATTACGAGGGAGTTACAAGAGAATACTTCAAAAACATTTATGTTATATTGATGACTCGGATTTATCATTAAAAAATTATAAAATTTAGGGCCGGCATATTACTGCAATAGAATATACTTACAGAATTTAACTTGTAACATTATTATAACATTCATATAATATTGGCGAA
The DNA here is from genome assembly GCA_010014905.2 of Druon quercuslanigerum. Classification (NCBI taxonomy): domain Eukaryota; kingdom Metazoa; phylum Arthropoda; class Insecta; order Hymenoptera; family Cynipidae; genus Druon; species Druon quercuslanigerum. The sequence continues at coordinate 25,837 of JAAAKG020000014.1, forward strand.
AATTGACTGACGTCTGGATATTAAAATTCTCAGAGAAGTCACGGAATGTTATATAAGTCTAACCGAAACTTGTAACATTTAAGTAAGAGTTATGTAACATTGAGTGACATTTCATAAAAACTGGATACTCATATTTTCAGAGATGTCAGGGATAATTCTAAACCGAAACTTGTAAAATTTATGTAACATCGATGTTAACATTGTCAAAATTGACTGACACATGGACATCAAAAATTTCAGAGAATTCCCCGAAGGTAATATAATTCTAAGCGAAACTTGCAACATTCAGATACTATTGATGTAAAATTTTTCAAAACTAACTGATATGGATATTAAAATTGTCAGAACAGACATAAAGGTAATATAATTCTAACCGGATCTTGCAACATTGCGAGAAGTTCACTGAAACCTGGATATCCAAATGTTTAGAGAAGTCCGGGGTAATTATAACCGAAACTGGTAACATTTAGGTAACATTGATGTAAAATTGGTCAAAACTGACACAGATGATCAAATTCTCAGAGAAGCCACAAAGGTAATCTAACTATAAACGTAACTTGTAACATTGAGATAAATTCACTAAAACCTGGATATCCATATTTTCAGAAAAGTCAGGGATAATTCTAACGAAAACTGGTAAAATTGATGTACAATTTGTCAAAACTGACAGACATGGATAATGAAATTTTTAGAGAAGCCACAAAGGTAATCTAATTATAAACGTAACTTGTAACATTGAGATAAATTCACTGAAACCTGGATATCCATATTTTCAGAGAAGTCAGGGATAATTCTAACCGAAACTGGTAACATTGATGTACAATTGGTCAAAACTGACTGACATGCATAATGAAATTTTTAGAGAAGCCACGAAGGTAATGTAATTCTGAACGTAACTTGTAACATTGAGAGAAATTCACTGAAACCTGGATATCCATATTTTCAGAGAAGTTCGGGGTAATTATAACTGAAACTGGTAACATTGATATAAAATTGGTCAAAACTGACACGGATGTTCAAATTCTCAGAGAAGCAACAAAGGTAATCTAATTATAAACGTAACTTGTAACATTGAGAGAAATTCACTGAAACCTGGATATCCATATTTTCAGAGAAGTTCGGGGTAATTATACACGATACTGGTAACATGGACGTAAAATTTGTCAAAACTGACATGAATACTCAAATTCTCAAAAGTCAGAGAATGTAATATAACTCTAACCGCAACTTGTAACATTTAGTTAACATTGACAGAAATGAACTACATTTTTTTTTCTTCAAAGTCTGGCAAGTCACAGAAAGGTAATTTGTCATAAAAAATTGCAATTTAGAAGCATGAGTTGGTCTCTGATAGTCTCGGATATATTGTCGAACGGAGGGTTGCCTACAAAAAGATCCTAGCTTCATAGTGTTCTCTCCGCATGACGGCGGCCATATTAGTGACGTAATAGTGACGTCATTAGACCTATACCGCTTCACATGTTCGTTGGAGCATCAGGGGCAAAAAACAGTCGTAGATACGACGGTTACTCGCCCTATCGTAACAATTATCATCGGTCGAAATCGCATCTGTTTTGAGCTCCTTGAAAATATCGATTTCAAAGTTTTGAACGGATCTCTTTATTTACATTAAAAAAAATGTAGGTTACCTGAATTATTAGTAATTTTGAGGAACTTAATATTCATAAATAAATGCAACAAAATCTACAAATGTTTTTTTTTTTTTTTTAATATCCTGAAGTGTTTTTAACAAGTACAAAAAAAGGGTCGGAGCTTTTAGAATTCTAGATTCCAGAATCTAAGCTAAACCAATAAACATAAAGTGTTTTATTACGTGTGTTTGGGATTGCCATAGATCTGACTCAGAAGTTTATTAACACTGTGCTTTGGTACATAAACTAAGTTTCAAGTTGTTATGATAACGATGATTTAAAATTTCAGATGAAATATAATTTAAATATTTAAACGATCTTTCCAGTGATAGTAAAAAAAAAAAGAATATAATTACAATTAGGCAGTGGAGTCGACTTTTTATGTATTTCTCATTCAAATTAATACATAGAAAATAATTGAAAAGTTTAAAAAAATAGTAAACATGTTCGGACGTTTTAATAAAAAATGACACATTTGAAGCCCCTCAAACCAGCATGCAAGATCGGAAATTTCCTCAGCAATTGTGCAAATATTTGCTTGAATTACTTAAATGAGTATTAAGAAACAAATAAACAAAAAACCACAATGAATAAAAAATTACGACAAAGTGTAAATATTGACTCTTTTAATCTCAAAACGAGCATACAAGATCGAAATTTCCTGGGCAATTTTAAAGGCCGTTCACCGAGAGTCTGTGAGCCTAGAACAAATATTTTCGGCATGCCTAGACATTCCAAATTCTAAAATCTGCCTCTTAAACTTATCGGGCCGAAAATTAAAAAAAAAATGTAAAAAATGCGGCAAATATTTTCAATTGTAACAGACAGGGGGGGGGGGGGCTCCTTTCAGAGAAAAGGTACACAACAAGTTTCCGGGATGCGGCGCCACTAACTTTTAATTTGACATAAATTCGTTTTTTTATATATATACCTGAGGCGCACCACCAACGATAGATTGATACGCGGACTGGAAAACGCTCCCGAGTTGCGTTAGTCCCTCGTCTTCCATCTGAAACATTATGTCAGTGCCGGGTGATCCATTGTTATTAAGATTGTTGTTGTTCATGAGCTTCTCCGTGTTAACGATGTCACGCAGTAACGTGTTTGATTGCATCTTCGAATCATCCAGATGCAAAATCTTCAGCTCCTTCCAGGACTCTAATAATCCTTAATTAGCTAATTTCCAGTTTTTTTTTGTTTTTTTCGCAAAACGTGCGTTTTGCCAATTCCACTAACGTCAAATTGCGCGACGCACGGCGTTCATTTTGCCTCGCGCCGCCGACGGATCGGCAAACGCGGCCAATGATCGCTTTGCGACTTCGGATTTCTCCGAAGAACGAGAAAACATCAAATCCCAAGGAACCTTCGTCAATGTTTGTTTGCCTCCACAACGGAAGCGGCTAGTTTATTTTAAACCCCGAACCGCGTGGGAAAGACGGAATATCTAATCCTATATGATATTCCGATTTTTCTTTTTATTTATTAGTTCAACTTTTACTTGATTAAATATTTCATTGCTTGCGTGCTCTATTGTATTCTTCAAATTAAAAAAAAAATCACACAATCGACGAACAAAAACACTCGCCACAATCACCCACAATTTCGACGAATCCAATTAATTGTTCGCACTGACCGGCACTGCACTATTTCGATTTCAACTTGAAATTTCAAACAACTTTTTTATCGCGAACCTAAGCGTTGAAAAGGGGTGGATTTAATATGTAAGGATTAATCCAAAACTGGGTTTCACCGGAAGCGGATGCTGGATGAAAACGAGGGAAGAGTTCGAGAGGAAAAATCGGGATGAGCGAGACTCGGTTGCCGGTAGAAAAGAACGAAACCCTACTCGCTCGATGAACGCGACGCGACTGACGCTCCAATTGGGGGGAGCTGCGCCAATCCCCACCACTCACATTTATTCGGCTCGGGGAGGGGGCCACCCTTCCACCCCCACTCCACCGCTCGGCTACTCGCTTTCGTGAGTCGAGAGACTGTCAGCGTTCTGCGACTCGCAGGAAGCAACCCCTAAACCAGTGGTCGGCACGCCATTGACCAAGTCAGGGTACCCTGACCGGGCTGACCAACGACCTACTTTCTGGTCA
>JAAAKG020000014.1:29690-44040 GCA_010014905.2 Druon quercuslanigerum
AAGAATTATTTTCAGCCCAGAAGATTGATTTATAACACAAAAGGTCAAAATTTTCAACCAAAAATAATTTTTAAACCAAATATTACATAGTTATATTTTAAGTAGGAAAATTAATTTTCAGTAACAAAAAAAAAACAAAGTACAAATTTTTAACAAGATAGTTAAAATTGAACTTGGAATAAACTTAATAATCTGAAATTTCAGTCAAAATATTGATTTCAAACAAAAGAGCGTGTTATTCCAGTTAATATTGAAATTAAAAAAAAAAATAACTACACCCTTGAAAAATTCCCTGACATTTCCATCTTTTTCCAGGTATATACAAATTCCCTGACAATTCCAGGCTTTCCAGGTAGGGTAGACACCCTGTTTTAAAATCCCTTCAAATTCTTTGAAATCATTAAAAATCTCTTGAGATTTCCTAAAATCATTTCAAATCTTTTAAAATCCTTTAAAGTCTCTTGGATGCATCTCTCATTGATATTAAACTGGTGAAAATCACTTATTATCGAAAAGTATTATGACATAAGTCGCCGGATGTTGAGGTTATAACCTCAATTACGGCACATTATCATTTTTCGTGATGGATTGACTAATCGCACTCTTTCCAAATTGCCAACAATAATGAAAGAAATGGCTTTTCTATCTTAAAAGCAAAGCTATATCACTATTTTTTGCCTAAATTAATTACTTTTGGTCAAACTTCTATCTAAACAGGGCTTTGTAGTCAACCTTATAGATTTTGACGTTACCGACCGAGTGTAACATAATATTAGAATGCTCAATATTTTTTAAATCACAAAATCACTAACTACCAGGCCTCTGTATCCGCATTAGTTCAAGTATGCCAATTAACCGAAACTGAAAATCTAGATGTGGTCCATCTTTGTAAAAAAATGTTGTTTTTTTTCTCATCAAATTGGTCAAATATGAGACGTCTAAGATCCTTTAAAAATCAACATACTTCTTACAGAAAAAATTCTGGGACTTGAACATGCACAGCAAGCCCAACTGAAGATAAATTTACCCTAATTACATCTTCTTTTTTCAACATATGCTGTATTATCTACATTTTTAAAAATCTTACACATCCACTCGTTGTCATTACGAAAAAAACGATAAATAATTTAATTTTTCTTGCAATCATGTAGGCTGGAATGACTGCCAGCGACATCTATATTTTACGTTTCAGATAATCCTACTCGTGAACTGACGCTGAAATACGGTCATTACAGGAAGCTGCTAACTACTGATTTAGGGTATCTGGCCCTTCTCCGATTCCTACCATACCGACAATTTTTTGCACCATTCACTATAGCAATGCCAAATGAAATGATATATTGGAATGAAAGTTTGGAAAAATAAAAAAAACGCTAAAGAACGCGCATGTACCAATACATTTTCACAACTACAAACAAAATTTGCCGATTTTTATGGTAGGTTAGTTGGAATCGGATAAGTGTCACATGTCTTTAAAGACATGAATCAAAAAGTCCAAAAGTTAAAAAGGCCAAATAAAGTCGGTATTTGAATTTAAATTATTGTGAAATAATTTAAAAATTCATTTTAGTTTACTACCTTTCGAATTATTTTACATAAATTAAATTGCGAATATCCATATTATCAACGTCCATAAATCCTACAGATACATGCTCTTCAGCTAAAAAAATTTAAGGTACTCAATTTTTGTAATTGGATAATTTATATAAAACAGAATTTAAAAAAATTCTTGTGATTTCCTTTGCTTAGACACCTGAACTCACAGTCCCGTATGGTCTAGTGGCTAGGATACCTGGCTTTCACCCAGGAGGCTCGGGTTCGATTCCCGGTACGGGAAATTTCTTTTTCTTCTATGATTGAAGAATTATTTTTTTTGAGTTACGGCAAAATTTGCAAGATTTTTTAATTGAAATCAATCAATAAGTGAGCTTTTTATACGAAAATTGTTTATAATTATGAATGGTTTAATTTCGAAACCAAAAAGGTGAAAAAAAATTCCTGAAAATTCCAGTTTTTTTTCAGTTATATCAAGATATTTAGAGGTATAATTTTTCATAGTACGAAGCCATTTAAGCCATTTTTTAAACAATCGGTTTGGAATATGCATACAATTTCGAGAGTTTATTATAAAGTTTTTTTCAACCCTTGTAAACAAAGTTTTTTTTATCTTCTTATACTTAAAATTCAGTTCATATTTCATATATTGATATTTGGCCATTTTGGAATATTTTAACAAAATAATTCAATTCTAAAGCAGAGATAATTTTTTTAAACTAAAATGATGATTAACAAAAAATGCACTTTTGGGAAAGGAGATCCTCTTTTAACCAAGTAGTTAAATTTTCAATAAAAACAGACGAATTTTTCACAAAATAAGGAATAGTTAATATATCAACCAAAAAAGACTGCATTTTAACTCAAAAAGAATGAATTCAACAAAACAGGACAAATTTTTAACATGATAGTTTAATCCTTAACCAACAACACACGAATAAAATATATACATATTTACAAAAAATTTATTATTTAAATTTTCAGTTAAAAAATGAATTTTTAACCGAAGTGATAAACTTTCAACTAAAATGATGGAATATTCAGCTGAATTAGTTAAAATTTTAGTTAATCAAGTTAATTTTCAACCCAAAAATAACGACTTTTCAACAGAATAGTTCAATTCTCAGTTTTAAAAACTACTTTTAAACGAAATAAACTACGAATGTTCAAAAAAACACAAAAAAAACAAAAAAAAAGAATTTTCATATAAAAATTTCACTAAAGAATTTAACTCTCAACCAAGTAGTTTAATTTTCAACCAAAAAAGATGATTTCTCAACGAAAAATCTAATACTTTTTATTAAAATAAAAACTTTAAGTAAAAAAACACAGTTTAACCAAAATTGACAAACTTTCAAGGGAAAAAGATTATTTTTTTGCCAAAAAGATGAATTTTCAACTAATAATATCAATTATCAACTAAGAAATGAATAGCTAAATTTTCAGTAACAAAAAAGAATTTTCAATGAAATAGTTAAATTTTTAAAAAAAGAGAAGAATTTTAAATTAAAATAATGAATTTTAAAAAGGGAAACTTTTAATAAAAGAGTTTACCTTTCAAGCATGTATTTAAATTTTCAACCAAAAAGTACGAGTTCTGAACAAAAAACGTAATATTTAATGTTTTAACACAAAAAAATAAGACAACCTAAATGGACAAAATTTTAACAGAGAGGGGTTAATTTTCTACCGGGAAGGACGAATTTTCAACAAAATACATGAATTTGCAACTAAAAAGGTTCAATTTTAAACAAAAAATAGATTAATTATATTCTCAGTTAAAAAAAAATTATTGTAAACAATTAAATTCTCGAAAAAATGGCCAGATCTGAACTATATACACTGACCCGAAAAATCTATAATATCATTAAATTGGAAAATTCCCGACAGTTTATGATATTACCAAATTAGAAAATTCTCGACAGAAAATTTTGCCGAATTATAAAACATGCGAACTAGAAAATTCTCGAATTTAAACAAATAACCTTTTTTGATCATGAAACTGATCCAATTATTAAAAAAAAAAATTATATCACAATCACATTGTTTTTATTTATATAAAATTTCTTAATGTTTATATTTGAAAATTGTTGCATTCGGGAAGTTTATTGCTCAAAATTTTTATTATTCTGCAATTCTATGTCGGGAATTTTATTATTTGGAAAGTTTCAAATTCAGTAATATTATAAACTGTCGGAAATTGTATTATTAGGGAATTTTCAAATTCGGTAATATAATAACCTGACGCGAATTTTAATATTCGGGAATTTTATTTTCTTAAGCTAAAATCGTATTTATGAGAAGTTTCCAATTCGGGAATTTTCAACTTTCGGAGTTTTATTATTTGGTAATTTTGTGCCGGAATTTTATGATTCTGGAATTTCTGAATTGGTTAATATTATCAATTGTTGCGAATGTTATTATTCCGTAATTTTATTTTTCGGCAATTTTCCAATTTGGGAATTTACTTATTCGAAAATTGTTCAATTCAGGAATTTTATTAGTCAGTAATTTTCCAATACGGTAATTTTCCACTTCGAAAATTTTATTATTTGGTAATTTTGTGCCGGAATTTTATTATCCTGGAATTTTTGAATTTTTTAATATTATAAATTGCTAATTTTTTTATTCAGGAATTTTCCTATTCCGTAATTTCATTTTTCGGAAATTTTCCAATTCGGAAATTTCATTATCGGTAATTTGATATCATAATTTTATTTTTCGGAAAATTTGTATTCAGATAATTATATAAAATGTCGCGAATTTTACTTCTAGGAAAGTTTCTGATTTGGGAACTTTATTATTCGGGAAGTTTCTGATTCAGGAAGTTTCCAATTGATGTCGGAATCTTATTATTCGGAAATTGTCCAATATGGGAATTTTCCACTCGGCAATTTTATTGTTTGGTAATTTTGTGCCGGAATTTTATTATCCTGGAATTTTTGAATTCGTTAATATTATTAACTGCTGCAAATATTATTATTCCGTATTTTTATTCCTCAGAAATGTTCTAATTCGGAAGTTTTATTATTCAGTAATATTATAAACTGCGAATTTTATTATTCAGAAATTTAATAATTCCGTAATTGTATTATTCGGAAATTTTCCAATTTGGAAAGTTTCTAATTCGAGAATTTTCTTCTTCAGAAAATTTATTGTATAGAAAATTTCCAATTTTTTTTATGTTGAAATTTTATTATTCGGTAATTTAAAAATTTGGTAATATTATAAAAACTATCAGGAATTGTATTATTCAAGAATTTAATTTTTTGGAAAATTTCTGATTCGTGAATTTTATTATTAGGGAATTTTCCGATTCGGGAATTTTATTATATTGGAGTTTTCCAATTCAGGAATTTTATTATTCGGGAATTTTCCTTTACGGGAATTTTATTATAAAGTAATTTTGTGCCGGAATTTTATTATCCAATTCGGGAATTTTATTATTCGATAATTTTCAAGTACGATTATTTTAGGTCGGAATTATTATTCCGTAATTTTATGTTGGAATTTTATTATTCGGGAATTTTAAAATTTGGTAATATTATAATTTATCGGGAATTGTATTATTCGATAATTTTCGAATTCAGGAATTTTATTATTAGGAAAATTTCTGATTCGGGAATTTTATTATTTGGTAATTTTGTGTCGGAATTTTATTATCCAGGAATTTTGGAATTCGTTAATATTATAAACTGCTGCGAATGTGTATTATTCCGTGATTGTCTTTTTCAGAAATTTTTCAATTCGGGAATTTTATATCCAATTTTATTTTTCGGGAATTTTCTAATTAGATAATAATATGAACTGTCGCGAATTTTAATATTTGAAAAGTTTCCAATTTAGGAACTTTATTATTCGGAAAGTTTCCAATTCGGGAATTTTTATTATTCAGAAATGTTATTATTTAGGAATTTTCGAATTCAGGAATAATATTATTCGATTTTTCATGTGCAAATTTTATTATTCGAGAATTTTCAAATACGATAATTTGAAGTCGGAATTATTATGCTGTAATTTTATGTTGGAATGTTGTTATTCGGAATTTTTAAATTTGTTAGTATTATAAATTATCGGGAATTGTATTATTCGATAACTTACGAATTCGAGAATTTTATTATTAGGAAAATTTCTGTTTCATGAATTTTCCAATTCGGAGATCTTATTATATGGGAATTTTCCAATTCAGGAATTTTATTATTCGGGAATTTTATTATTTGGTATCTGTGTTTCGGAATTTTAATATCCAGGAAGTTTGGAATTTGTTATTATTATAAACTGTTGCGAATATTTATTATTCCGCAGTTTTACGTTTAAGAAATTTTCCAATTCGGGAAATTTCTTATTCGGTAATTTTATATCAAATTTTATTTTTGGGAATCTTCAAATTTGTTAATAATATGAACTATCGCGCATTTTACTATTTGAAAAGTTTCCGATTTAGGAACTTGATTATTCGAAAAATGTCCAATTCGGGAATTTAATATTTAGAAATTGTATTATTGAGGAATTTTCCAATTCAGGAATAATATTGTTCGGGTTTTTATGTCGAAATTTTATTATTCGATAATTTTCGAATTCGGGCATTATATAATTAAGAAAATTTCTGATTCAAGAATTTTTCGAATTGGGAATTTTATTATGTGGGAATTTAGGAATTTTATTATTTGGTAATTTTGTGTCTGAATTTTATTTTCCAGGAATTTTATAATTCGTTAACATTATAAACTGAATGTGTATCATTTCGTAATATTATTTTTCAGAAATTTTCTAATTCGGGAAATTTATTATTCGGTAATTTTATATCAAATTTTATTTTTCGGGTATTTTCAAATTAGGTAATAATATGAACTGTCGCGAAGTTTACTATTCGACAAGTTTCCGATTTAGAAACTTTATTATTGAGAAATTTTCCAATTCAGGAATAATATTATTCGGTTTTTCACAGCGAAATTTTATTATTCGATAATTTTCAAGTACGATTATTTTAGGTTGGAATTATTACACCGTAATTTTATATTGGAATTTTATTATTTGGGAATTTTTAAATTTTGTAATATTATAAATTATCGGGAATTGTATTATTCGATAATTTTCCAATTCGGGAATAATATGAACTGCCGCAAATTTTACTATGCGAAAAGTTTCTGATTTAGGAACTTTATTATTCGGAAAGTTTCCAATTCGGGAATTTTATTATTCAGAAATGTTAATATTTAGGAATTTTCCAATTTAGGAATAATATTATTTGATTTTCCATGTGGAAATTTTATTATTCGATAATTTTCAAGTACGATTTTTTTTAGGTCGGAATTATTATACCGTAATTTTATATTGGAATTTTATTATTTGCGAATTTTTAAATTTTGTAATATTATAAATTACCGGAAATTTTATTATTCGATAATTTTCGAATTAGGGAATTTTATTATTCGGGAATTTGCCCTTACGGGAATTTTATTATTTGGTAACTTTGTGCCGGAATTTTATTATCTAGGAATTTTGGAATTCGCTAATATTATAAACTGTTGCGAATACTTATTATTCCGTAAGTTTATTTTTCAGAAATTTTCCAATTCAGGAAATTTCTTATTAGGTAATTTGGCATCAAATTTTATTTTTCTGGAATTTTCAAATTAGGTAATAATATGAACTGTAGCGAATTTTACTATTCTAAAAGTTTCCGATTGAGGAACTTTATCATTTGGGAAGTTTCCAATTCGGAAATTTGATTATTCGATACTTTCCAAGTACGATTATTTTAGGTTGAAATTATCATACCGTAATTTTATGATGGAATTTTATTATTTGGGAATTAAAAAGTTTTGTAATAATATAAATTACCGGGAATTGTATTATTCGATGATTTTCAATTTCGGGAATTTTATTATTAGGAAAATTTGCGATTCGTGAATATTCCAATTCGGAAATTATATTATTCAGTAATATTATACACTGCGAACTTTATTATTCAGGAATTTACTAATTCCGTAATTGTATTATTCGGAAATTTTCCAATTCGGGAATTTTATTATTCGATATTTTTCAAGTACGATTATTTAAGATCGGAATTATTATACCGTAATTTTATATTGAAATTTTATAATTTGGGAATTAAAAAATGTTGTAATATTATAAATTATCGGAAATTGTATTATTCGATAACTTACGAATTCGAGAATTTTCAAGTACGATAATTTGAGGTCGGAATTATTATAACGTAAATTTATGTTGGAATTTTATTATTCAGGAATTATATTATTCGATAATTTTCGAATTCGGGAATTTTATTATTACGAAAATTTCTGATTCATGAATTTTGCGATTCAGGAATTTTATTATATGAAAATTTTCGAATTCAGTAATTTTCCAATACAGTAATGTTCCACTTCTGGAATTTTATTATTCAGGAATTTTCGAATGCCGTAATTTTATGATTAGGAAATTTTATAATTCGGGTATTGTATTATTCGGGAATGTTAAAACTTTGTAATATTATAAACCACGAATTTTATAAGCTGGAAATTTCATGATTCGGGAAGTTTGAAATTCGGAAAATTTATTTTTCAGGATTTTTCAGACATCTTATACGCAAACATTAATGTACTAGTGTACTCTACTAAAAAACAAACCAATTTAATTACTGCTAATTATTTGTTTTGCCAACTAACCTCAAAAAACAAAGGTATGCGTAGTAAGGAAGCAAGATATTAAAAACAAATTTTACATGCATCATGCAACGTAAAATCAATTGAATTAACATAAATTCATATCAAGCTTTTGTGAAACTGGCTAAAACCAAAGTCGGACAAATAATATTATTCACGTCTCACGTGGTTGCAGTCAGACTCAAGACACTCTTTGAAATCCTTGTTCTTTTACCAAAGTTTTGTCAACAAAATGACAGTGAATCTTTTCCTTTTAGAATTTAAAAACTAACATCTAGAATTACATTTTATTCTTTTATGTACTCAAAAAAGAAAAAACCCCTCGACACCGAACACCTCTGCTGTCAAAAATCGAACTCACACAACACTATTTACACTAAAATAACAAAACCACTTGTTCAGATCTTGGGGCTTAAACTTTCCCTCATAACAAAAGTCAAGCCACATCTGAAATCCAGCATTAGGAACAAAGAAATCCGGAAATTTTCCAATTTTGAGTGGGCGAAAATCGCGAAAATTAATTGAATTTTTGGTGGTGGAACATAAGAGGCAGCACTGTCCAGTGCAATGACAAGCGAACCAAAACACAAGAATTGCCCGAAAAAAAGGCAGACGTCCCGAATTCACTTTTGCGACATTTTCGCCCCGGAAGCTGAAAACACATTGGAAGCACAAAAACGACCCTTGTCACTGAACTTTTAACCTTGAGAGATGATTTTCGGCAAATTTGGAGATGAAAGACAGCTCGAGATGTGCCGAAACACGGTGGAAACTGTGAGATAAATCCGGATTTTTAGACACTTCCGGGTTAGTTTGGACGCGCACTCCCGGAGGGGTTCGAAGTCGAGGGTGTCATGTATCAGCTCGTGAGACTCACCGGGTTGCTTGTTGGCGATCTTATTGAAACAGTTTTGAAAAACCTCGTAGAGATGCATCGGCTCGTCGTCGCTGGCCGCCATCTTTCCGAACGAACGTCCAACGAGTCAGTTCACGCAACGGCCATAGAAGCGCCACTTGCTCGACTGAAAAGAATGTCACCGACGAGCATGGATAAGGGATGAGATAGAGGTGATCAGAGCGCTGTCGCTGGATCCAGGCTGGGGCTGGACCACATCTAGAAAGCGCGGGTTTTTTGAATTATTGTGTTTATTGGGTAAAGGATTAACCCAATAAGGCAGTCTCCCTTATTTTGAAACCGCAGATATGACTCCCCCCACCCCAGAAAGTAACGAATCCGTTTGCTTTATTATTTGAACAAAATAATGAAATTTTTAACAAAATAATTGAATTTTTAAACAATTATAGTTCAATTCTCAAACAAAAAGATGCATTTTCAACGAAAGATTGAATATTTCTTATTTCATGTGTGAATGTATGAATTTTTAATTGAAAAGGACGCAAATTTGACAAAACAGTAAATTTTCGAATTTTAAACCTACAAAGATAAATTTTCAGAAAGTAAATAATTTTTAAGCAATAGAGAGACACTTTCAAAGCGACTGAAAAATCCCGAAAAATAAAATTCCCGTTACTGTAAAGTTCCCAGTTAATGAAACTCACGAACAGATTATAATTTTACGGAATTGGAAAACTCTCAAACATTAAGAATTCCGGAAGAATAAAATTCCCGAACAGTATATAATATTACCGATTTAGTAAATTCCCGACACTTCATAATATTACCTAATTATAAAATTCCCAACAATTTATAACATTACCGACTTTGAAAATTCCCGATCATAAAATTTCCGGTTGAAAAAATTCCCGAACAGTTTATAATATTATCGAATTTGAAAGTTCCCTGATAATAAAATTCCCGGTTCATAAAATTCCCGAAGTGTTTATGATTTTACCGAATGTGAAAATTCCCAATTATAAAATTCTAAATAATAAAATTCCCGGTTGATAAAATTCCCAAACAGTTTATAATATTATCGAATTTAAAAGTTCCCGAATAAGAAAATTCCCGAAGTGTTTATGATTTTCCCGAATGTGAAAAATCCCAATTATAAAATTCTAAATAATAAAATTCCCGGTTAATAAAACTCCCAAACAGTTTATAATATTATCGAATTTAAAAGTTCCCGAATAAGAAAATTCCCGAAGTGTTTATGATTTTACCGAATGTGAAAATTCCCAATTATAAAATCCTAAACAATAACATTCCCAGTTGATGAAATTCCCGAACAGTTTATGATTTTACCGAATTAGTAAATTCCCGACAGTTTATAATATTACGGAATTATAAAATTTCCGACAGTTGATAATATTGCGAATTTGAAAATTCCCTATTAAAAATTCCCGGTTAAAAAAATGCCCGAAAAGTTTATAATATTATCGAATTTGAAAGTTCCCGATTATAAAATCCCAAATCATAAAATTCCCGGTTGATAAAATTTCCAAACAGTTTATAATATTATCCAAGTCGAAAGTTTCCGAATAATAAAATTCCAAAATTTTCAACTCGAAAATAAGAATTGTTAACATTAAGTTAATTATTAAGAAAAAAACGAATTATATATAAAACATACAAAACAATTAAATTTGATCAAAGGAGAGGAATTTTCAAAAAACTAGTTGAATCTGCAACAAAAACATCAATTTTAAACCAAATTAACAAATTTGGATTAAAAAATATCAACTTTCAACCAATTATGGAATAATTCATATATTCAGTTAAAAAAACTGACTAAATTTTTCACTCTAAAGATGAATTTTCAACTAAAATTATGAATCTTAAGGGATAAAATGAATATATGAAAATATGAATTCGCAAGAAAAAAGATAAAATCTTAGATAAAGCAATTAATTTTCTACTAAAAATACAACAAATTTTCAACAGAATGCATGAATTTTCAAGGAAAAAGATTAATTTTTAAATGAGAAGATTAATTTTCTACTGAAAACACAAATTTTCAACAGAACATATGATTTTTTAACTAAAAATAGATCAGTTTTAACCAAAGAGATGTGTTTTTAACAAAAAAGATAAATTTTCAACTACAAATGTAACAGTTCAATTTTCAGTTTGAAAAAAGTTAATTTTCAACTAAAAAAGGAACGAATTTTTTAAACAAAATTGTTACATTTAAAAAATCGATCTTCTCAAAAATCCTACCCTTAAATTTTTTGACAATTTTTTTCAAACTTTTAGTTTGATAATGAAGATATCTTTTAAGTTTGATGCTTGCTAAATAACTTATAACAAACTCAAAATTTGTTTAGCAAGAAAACATTTAATCAAGAAAACTTTTTTTTTTCATTAACGCTTACCTACGATACTTTGCAAATTTATAATGAATAGATATTATTTAAATAATATTTCATAAATAAATTATTCGTTTGTTTAAATAATTAATAATTATTTAAACAATTCTCATAAAAATATTCAGACTTTGACTATTTTTTAAGGAATTGGCATAATTTGTGTATGGAGCCAATTAAGAATTTTTTACTAATAACATTTTTCAACGATACTTTGCAAATTTGTAATAATTCTGAATTATTTAAACAATTTTCATAAATTAATTCTGAGTTTGGCTATTTTTCAACGAATAGGCTCAATTGTTTACAGAATTTACTAAGAATATCTTTAAAATGACTTTTTTCTGTGATTCGTTGCAAAGTTCCAAGATTCATTAATTATTTTAAAAATGTTCATAAACAAATTAAGAGTTTAGCTATTTTCAACGAATAGGCTCAATTTGATTACAGAATCAACCAAGAATGTGTTTCCAATAACGCTTACCTATGATACTTTGAAAAATTTACAATAATCATTAATTATTTAAATAATATTTTATAAAGAAATTCTTAGTTTCTCTATTTTGCAACGAATAGACTCATTTTTTTTACAAAGTTATACCTAAGAATATCTTAACGATGAATTTTTTCTATGATTTTTTGCAAATTTCCAAAATTTATGAATTATTTAAATTGTTTTAAAAAATTAATAAATATTTAAGCCATTTTCCAACGTTTTGCATACATTTTGCATAAATTTGTTCAGAGTTTGGCTATTTTTCAAGTAATAGGTATAGTAATTATGTTCTCGGAGTCAACTAAGAATGTCTTGACGATTACTTTTTTCTATGATGCTTTGAAAATTCTTAAGAATTATTAATTATTTAAATAATTTTCAAGAATGAACAAAGAGTTTGGCCACCTGCAAATGATCAGGTTCAATTTGTTTACGGATTCAACAACGAATGTATTTTCATTAAATCTTTCCCACGATACTTTAAAAATTTACAATAATTATTAATATTATTTTAACAATTTTCATAAACATATTCAGAGTTTGGCTATTTTTCATGGAATAGGCACACTTTTTTTTACGGAGTAACACTTTTCTATCCGAACTATAATATTAAAATCTGATAGAAATATTGTTTTGAAATCGAATGAATTTAAATTAAATGTATCTAAAAAAAATTTTTAAACCACAAGAACAGACTAATACAGCATTTCCTTTGACATTTTTACTGAACTAGAAATAAAAGATTTTAAAAACAAAATGTTGAAGTTCGTTAAGCCGAATGCTATTTTAGTCGATTTTTATAGACTTTTTTTTTAATTTGTTAAAATCCGCAAAATAAATATCTAATAAAGATATATTTTTATAGATTTCAGAAAAAGGAATTTTAAACTATGAATTGCAATTTATATTTTGCGTCGTTTTCGAGGAAAATTAAATTTTTTATCTTTAAAAAGAAAAAAATCCTTTTTAAAAAACGCATAGTACGATTTTTTTCTTGGCTTAAAATTACCAGACATTCCTAAAATACGTACTAAAGAGAAACTGGATAAACCAATTTTGTTAAAAAGACATCCTTTTTGGTTGAAAATGCAACTGTTTGTGTGAAAGGAAATTAATCTTCTTTGGTTTATGATTAAACTATTTTATTTGAAAATTTCATCTTTTCTGGTTAAATTTTTCTGTTTTTTATTTAAAATTAATATCTTCTTCGGTTGAAATATTAACTATTAATTTTTTGTTGACAGTTTATAAATTTTTTATTGAAAATTCCTGTCTTTGGTTGAAAATGCGTGTTTTTTAATTGAGAATGATTTTTTTTATCTCAGGATTTAATTAATGCAGTTGAATATTAAATATTTTAGTTGAAAATTCATTTTTTATGTTGACAATTTAACTATTTTGTTAAAGAATTATTTTTCCATCGAAAATTAATTTTTTAAACTGAAAATCTAACTTTAACATTTTTGGTTGAAAAACGATTTTTTAAAATCGAAAATTCAACTACTTGGGCACAAAACTAATCTTCTTTGTTAAAAGTTGATATTTTTTTAGTTATAAATGCAACTAAATATTTGGTTGAAAACTATTTTTTAAGTAGAAAATGAACATTATTCTTCAAATTTTTTAAATTGAAGATGTAGTTCTTTGTTCTTTTTGGCAGTTAAAAAGGTGAGATTAAAAATGTATTATTCTTTGGTAGTCCAGTAAATAAAATCAGAGTAAGATACTTCCTCCTGGACGTGCAATGCATTTCAGTGTTTAAAATAAATAAAAATAATGTTGTATTTTGAGATTGGAAAAAAATAAATTTTTTCATGAATAATTTTATGCAAAAGAACATGAAAAAGATTCAATCACTAAAAAAAAAAGATTTCCCAACTATCTCACTTTCCGGCTCATTAGAGACATAAATATCAATAGAAAAGAAAAAAAGAGGGAAAAAAATGGGAAGATTCAACCAAAAACCAACCTCTCACTCTTTCGCCGTTCTTTTTATACTACTTGGGGACCAACATGTTTCGAGGCCAATTTAGACCTCCTCATCAGCGAGTAATTTATAGGATAAACTAAGGTATAAAACAAAAAGATGATGTAACCTAAAAGGAAAATATTTCAATGGATATTCTCTGAAAAATGATTAATTCCAATGCAGTCTATATGTTTATTGAGAAATGATTGTTCAAAAAATGGCTCATTTTTAATTAATAAATTGGCAGCACTTCTCATCACCATGACTTTATGTCCAGGAGTGAGGTTATATTTGTAATATTACGGAGAGATGAAACCACGAAGTACTACAAGGAGACCGCACGCCTATGGCGGCGATGGTGGAAAAAAGCCCACAATCCCGATCGCCTGTCCTCCAATT
>JAAAKG020000014.1:44140-56558 GCA_010014905.2 Druon quercuslanigerum
AGGATCGATATGTTCGCGTGTGCGGTGGGGAAGTGGACCAAATACTGCAATGGGTGATTCGGGGAAGGGGGTGGAAGTAACGTTAAGGATTTACGTGTTTTACAGTAATTATCAAAAGTTATCATAAATCATTATACAAATTATCGTAAATTACCAAAAATTACCGTTAATCTTTAAAAATTGCCGGAAATTAATAGAAAAATTTAAATTTAATTTTGAGTAATTTATCTGAAGTTACCATAAATTACCTGTCATATTAAAATAATATAAAAATGTATAAATTACCGAGAATTTATAAAAATGTTAAAAATTGAATTTTGGGTAAGTTATGATAAGTTACCACATTTACCTGTAAAGTTACCGCAAATTACCAAAAGTGTCGGCAAACTTATTGACATTTTTAAATTGAATTTTGGGCAATTTAGGGCAAGTTACCATAAATTACCTATAATATTACAATAAACTACCCAAAAATTAAAAAATTTTCCGGAAATTTATCAAAATGTTTAAAATTGAATTTTGGGTAATTTATCTGAAGTTACCCTAAATCACCTGTCATCTTAAAATAATATAAAAATTTCATAAATTTCCGAAAATTTATAAAAATGTTTAAAATTTAATTTTGGGTAAGTTATGGCAAACTATCACATTTACCTGTGAAATTACATCGTTTACATAAATTACCTATAATATTACCATAAATTACCAAAAAAAAATCATAAATTTCCGGAAATTTATAAAAATGTTTAAGTTGAATTTTTGGTAATTTAGGGTAATTTACGTGTAAAATTACTACAAATTACGAAAACTTCCATAAAGTTCCGGAAATGTATAGGCACTATTAAATTAAATTTTAGGCAATTTATGTTATTCACCATAAATTACCTGCAATATTAAAATAAGTTACCAAAAAATGTCATAAATTTCCAGAAATGTACAGAGATTATTAAATTGAATTTTGGGCAATTTATGTTATTTACCATAAATTACCTGTAATATTACTATAAATTACAAAAAAATTTCATAAATTTCCGGAAATGTACAGAGATTATTAAATTTAATTTTGGGCAATTTATGTTATTCACCATAAATTACCTGAAATAATACTATAAATTACCAAAAAAATTTCATAAATTTCCATAAATTTATAAAAATGTTTAAAATTGAATTTTGGGTAATTTAGGGTAATTTACCATGTTTACGTATAAAATTACTACATTTACCAAAATTTCCATAAATTTCCTAAAATGTATAAAAACTTATTAAATTAAATTTTGAGCAATTTATTTTATTCACCATAAAATACCTGTAATATTACCAAAAATTTCATAAATTCCCGGAAATTTATAAAAAATCTTTAAGATTGAATATTGAGTAATTTATGGTAAATTATCATATTTACCTGTAAAATTACCATTAAAAATTACCATTAAAATTGAATTTGGGGCAATTTAAGGTAACTGAGCATATATTTCCCTAAAAATTACCGTAAAGTATGCTTCCTTTATTCGAAATCTAATATCTAATGTAATCTAAAATCTAAAATCCTGGCTGTATAACATACTATTTTTTAATCAAAAATGTAACTATTTAATTTTTTCTTGAAAATTGATATTTTGATTTTAACATAAATATTTTATAGTAGAAAATTTTTCAATTATTTTAAAGAGGTATTCTTTTTCTTAAAAAATTTGTTGTTTTTTTTGGGGGGGGGGGTAAAAACATAACTTTTTTGTAAGAAACACGGTTTTTTAGTTTGAGAATTAATTTTCTTAACTATAAATGTAAAAATTCCATTTTTTGTTGAAAATTCAAAAATGATTTTAAAAAATAGTTCTTTTTCGTTGAAAATTCGTCTTTTTCATTCAATTTACAAATAATTAAAATTAATTGATAATAAAAAATAATTGTCTTTAAAAATTATCATTTTTTGGTAAAAATTAAACTATTTTGTTACTAATTCAATTAATTCGTTAAAAATTAAGCTATGTTCCTGAAAATTGAACTATGTGACAGAAAATAAACTTTATTTTTGAAGAATCACGTTTTGGTTTGAAAATTCCACAATTTTGTAAAAAATTGATGTACTCAATTTTTTATAAAATTCGTCTTTTTGTCAAAACATAAATCTTCTTAGTCGAAAATTCATTTTTGTGGTTGAAAATTTAACTCTTTAAAATTCAACTACTTGATTAAAAGTTGAACTACTTTGACAAAATTCACTTTTTTCCAAAATTAACCTTTCGGTTCATAATTGAACTATTTGTTAAAAATTTGTTTTTTTGTTCAAAAATAATTTTTTAACTGAAAATTCAACTTTTCTATTACTGGTTGTGAATTTATACATTAAAAATTTAAAATTCAATTTCTTAAAACAAAATTCATGTATTTTGTTAAAGACCCAAATTTTTGGTTATAAAGATAATCCGGTTTTTAAAAATTTCTTCTCTTTCGTTATAGATTCAACTTTTTGGTCAAAAAATCGTCTTTTTATTAAAAAAAAAAATAAGTTAAAATAAACTTTTTTCAATTTGAAATTAATTTTTTGAACATAAAAAGTGACGATATGATATTTGAATCAAAAAATATATTTTTTAGTTGAAAATTCAACTACATAGTTTGAAATTTATTTTTCTTGTATCAGAATACATCTACACATTTTATTAAGGATTGAACTATTTTGTTAAAAAATTCTTTTTTTTAAATTCAACTATTTTATTATAAATTAGTCCTTTTTGATAAAAAATGGATATTTATCATAAAAAAAGTTACCTTACATTACTGAAAATTCATCTAAATTTGAAAACTTTATCTATTGGCTTAAAAAATTAACTATTTGGTTAAAAGTGGAACTATTTCCGTTTGTTAAAAATTTATATTATGTTAGAAAATATTTTTTGATGAATTTTAGAGAATTAAATTTCTTTCATCAGAGAAAAATGAAAGAAAATAAAATTAAAAAATTTCTAGAGACTAAAGAGGGCTTCCGTAAAAATTAATTCAGTGCACGAACCGGACGTCTTAATATTCTACATTAATCATGATGACTTCTACATGAAGCTGCAGAGCTTACGTTTTTCTCAGACCAGAAATTTATTTTAAATGTTTTAATTAATTCAGACAAAAAGAATTTCTAATTGCAGCATAATTTTCAAACAAATTAAATTTTTTTCATTATTTATTATAGCAAGAAATTTGTTATTACATAATCAGGAAAATCTTATATGCAAGATATTTAATATAATCTTTAAGGTCCTTGGTAGCTATTAGACAATATTAATTTACATTGCTGTTATTAATCCTCCTGCTTCAATGTTATAGATTCTGGAAACGATTCTTCAATGAAAATAATATTCCTCATTATTTATATTTTTATTTATATGAAAAATTATTTATTACAGAAATAAGCCTTCTTTAATTTAAAGTCACTTAGGAATTAAAATTATACACAAATAGAATTTATGGTTTCGAATTAATTCAAAAGAAACATTCGGTTTAAAAAAATTATCATTGTCATTCATTATTTATTATGATTAATTAAGTCTAAAAAAATTTTTTAATATAGTGTTAAAATGATGTCATAAAATTTATTTAGTATTAAAAATGAACTTTAATATTTATTTTGAATGTTATTCTTTAGTCAATAAATTATCGACATTTCTGTTTACTTGCCGCAGGCTTCAATGAATACTTCTTTTTATTAAAAAAACGTTACTTTGTTCAAAATTAAATTATTTTGTACAAAATTCAAAACTTTGTAAAATAAAAGATATACTTTTTGGATAAAAATTCAAATGTCTTGCTGCAAATGTTAAAAGTTAAAATAGTTTTAAAATATATTTTTTTGTATGAAAATTTATAATTTTAGTAGTAAATTCGTTGTTTTTTTTGTTAGAAATTATTTTTTTAAACAAAATTTAATTCTTTTCTTGAAAATTCAACTTATTGGTACAAAATCAAATCCTTTTAAAAAAATTTATTTTTTTATTAACAATTAATTCTCGATACCAATTTAACTACACCCTTTTTTAATTGATCTTTTATTTAGTATAAATATTCAAAACTTTGGTAAAACATTTTCAATTACTTTGTTAAACATGGATCCTATTTGGTTAAATTCAATTGTTTTTTTATTAAGTATCAAAATATTTTCCGAATTAAATATTGACCTGAAAAATTAAGTTTTCGATTTTCGGTTTAAAATTAATTTTTTTTAGTTAAAAAATCAACCATTTGGTTGAAAATTCACTTTATTTATTTAAAATTCGCCTTTTTCATAAACAATTAATCCTATTGGTTTGAAATTTAATTGTTTAGTAGAAAATATATTTATTGTGGTAACAATTCGACTTTTTTGCTACAAAATTAATTATTTATTATATTAAAAAGAATATCAGGAAATTTTAAACCTCTTTAGGTTATTTTAATGTTTGCCTAAAATTGGCATTTTAACCAAAAATAAGATTTAAATTCAGTAATTTTTGTTTAAAATAATAAAATTTACGAGCTTAAAGTTTTTCGTCGGAAATTGACATTTTTATTAAAAAATAATTAGACTTCAGGCCGAGATCTCAATTTTTGTAAAGTTTTAGGTTATGTTGGCATCTCATAACAGATATATCGAAATATTTAATAACAAATTAATGGATTTAAACAAAAAATGTTGTGCAATTTTATGTTATGCTTATCTTTTCCATTGGAAAATTGGTTTATTCATCAGAGATTTACACTTTTCGAACAGTTTTAGGTTACGTTAAAATTTTTACGGAAAATCTATGATAAAAAAAAACAAAATTAGGTGTTAGAAAAGACTTACTATTGTAAACAAATGTTTTATTAGTCTTTTTGTTTGAAGATTTGTATTAATAATAAAAAAATAATTAGATTTGAACAAATATTTACACTATTAGAACGTTAATATTATTAAATAGTATACATACTATAAAATTCAAACATGTTGTATCAATATCAATTTTATATTTAAATTAAAAAATGATCGTACAGCATGGATGTTTAATTTTGAATTCCAGGATTAGAAAACTTAATATCTTAAACTTAACAAAATATTTCTAGTACAACATCAATCACTTTTAAGAAGATTTAAAACTTTTGAACAATTTAAGGTTATGTTAACAGTTTCACTGTAAACCGGTTATTTTTAACAAATATATATTAGCTTATATAGTTAATTTACAATTCGGAATATTTTGTAATGTTATATTCAGATAGTAAACTTACAAGAATTTTTACAATTTAAGGTATTGTAGGAATTTTGCCGAAAATCGTTAGTTTTTATAAAAAATCATTGGATTTCAAAGAATTGAAAAAAATTAAACAAATTTAGGTTATGTTTTTCACAGAAAAATAATGATTTTAAAACAAACTAAAATCATTAGTTTAAAAAGAAGATTTTCATTATTTATCAATGTTTTTCTATGTTATATTATTTTGTTTTTTTCGAGAATTTTTATTTTTAATTTAAAAAATCATCGGAGATTTTTCATCATTATTCGTTGGATCATCTTTCAGTGTCGCTAAATCCACCAGTTATGTATAATTATAAGTTTTTCTTCCTTTTTTATCGGAAATCGGTATTTTTAATATAAAAGGTTTGAATTTCAAAGAAGCTTAAAAACCGTTCAACAATTTTAGGTTAGGTTTTCTCATTTTTCTGCCGGAAATCGGTTAGTTTAAAAGAAAAAAAAAGTTTTAAATTAAGAATTTGGAACAATTTTTTATTATCTGGTATTAGTGCTTTTTCCGAAAAATGATATTTTAAAATTTACAATCGTCGGAATTTTTCGTTTATTATTATTCTTCAGAATATCGTTCAGTGTCATTAAACTCATGGTTTTTGTACAATTTTTAATTTTGTTTTCGTTCTTCACCGGAAATCTGTACATTTAATAAACAATCACTGCATTTCAAACAAGTTTCAAAATTCTTGTTGGTGATAATGATGATGGTAATGGTAATGACCCTAATGGTAAAGTCAGTAAGGGTAATGACGGTAACGGTACTGACGGTAACGGTACTGACGGTAATGGTAATGTCAGTAATGGTATAAAAGGTACAGGCAATGACGGTAATGGTATAAACGGGAATGGTATTTTCGGCAATGGGAATGATGGCAATGGTAATGACCTTAACGTCAAAGTTGGTAAAGGCAATGAGGGTAATGGTAATGAATGTAATGGTATAGATGTTAATGATAATGCCAGTAATGGTAATTATGGTAATGATAATGTAATGTCGGTAATGGCATTGAGAGTAATGGTATAGACGGTAATGGTAATATCAATAAGTATGATGATGGTAATGGTAATGATCTTAACTGTAAAGTCAGTAAGGGCAATGACGCAAATGATAATTATAATGTTAATGCCGATAATGATAATGTCGGCAATGGTAATGGTAATGGTGGTAATGGTAATGGCGCTAATGATAATTACGCTAATGGTAATGATAATGTTCATGGCGATAATGATAATGTCGGAAATGGTAATGATGGTAATGGTAATGGCCTTAATGGTAAAGTCGGTAATGGTAATGCCAGTAATGGTGATGACGGCAATGGTAATCACAGCAATCTTAATGACGATAATGGTAATGTCGGTAATGGTAATGACGGTAATGTAAGGACGGTAATGGAAATAATGGCAATGTCATTAACGATAATGGTAATATCCACCATGGTTATAGTAATGACGATAATATTCAAGTCGATAAGGGCAATGACGGTAATAGTAAGGACAGAAATGGAAATAACGGTAATAGTATTATGAAAATGGTAATGTCGGCAATGGTAATGACGCTAATGGTATAGACGCGAATGGTATTGTCGGCAATGGGAATAATGGTAATGGTAATGATGTTAATGGTAATTACCTTAACGCCAAAGTTGGTAAGGGCAATGAGTGTAATGGTAATGAATGTAATGGTACAGACGTTAATGGTAAGGTCAGTGATGGTAATTATGGTTATGATAATATAATGACGGTAATGGCATTGAGAGTAATGGTATAGACGGTAATGGTAATGTAATAAGTATAAGAATGGTAATGGTAATGACCTTAACTTTAAAGTTAGTAAGGGCAATGATGCTACTGATAATGACGGCAATGCTAATGACAGTAATGTTAATAACGATAATGGTAATGCCGGTAATGGTAATGTTGCTAATGGTAATGACCTTAATGGTAAATTCGGTAATGGTAATGACAGTAATGGTGATGACGGCAATTGTAATCACAAAAATATTAATGAACATAATGGTAAAATCGGTCATGGTAATGTCGATAATGGTAATGACAGTAATGTAAGGACGGCAATGGAAATAACGGTAATGGTATTAACGATAATGCTAATATCGGTCATGTGTATAGTAATGACGATAATAGTCAAGTCAATAAGGGCCATGATGATCATCGTAACGACAGCACTGGAAATAACGGTAATAGCATTACGATAATGGTAATATCGATAACGGTAATGACGCTAATGGTATAGACGGGAATGGCATTCTCGGCAATGTGAATGATCGTAATGGTAATGATGTTAGTGGTAATCACCTTAACGTCAAAGGTGGTAAAGGCAATGAGGGTAATGGTAATGAATGTAAAGGTATAGACGTTAATGGTAATGTCAGTAATGGTAATTATGGTAATGATAATGCAATGACGGTAATGGCATTGAGAAATGGTATAGACGGTAATGGTAATGTCATTAAGTATAATGATGGTAATGGTAATGACCTTAACTGTAAAGTCAGTAAGGGGAATGGCGCTAATGATAATGACGGCAATTCTAATGACCGTAAGGTTATTGATGATAATGGTAATATCGGTAATGGTAATGTTGGAAATGGTAATAAGCTTAACGGTAATGTCAATATTGTTAATTACAGTAATGGTGATGATGTCAATAGTAATCACAGCAATCTTAATGACGATAATGGTAATGTCGGTAATGGTAATGACGGTAATGTAAGGGCGGTAATGGAAATATAGGCAATGTCATTAACGATAATGGTAATATCGACCATGGTTATAGTAATGACGATAATATTCAAGTCGATAAGGGTAATGACGATAATCGTAACGACAGCAATGGAAATAACGGTAATGGTAATGAAGCTAATGGTATACACGGGAATGCTATTCTTGGCAATGGGAATGATGGTAATAGTAATAATGTTAATGGTAATGACCTTAATGTCAAAGTTGGTAAAGGCAATGAGGGTAATGGTAATGAATGTAATGGTATAGATGTTAATGATAATGCCAGTAATGGTAATTATGGTAATGATAATGCAATGACGGTAATGGCATTGAGAAATGGTATAGACGGTAATGGTAATACCATTAAGTATAATGATGGTAATGGTGATGACCTTAACTGTAAAGTCAGTAAGGGCAATTACGCTAATAATACTGACGGCAATGCTAATGACAGTAATGTTATTGGCGATAAAGGTATTGTCAGTAATGGTAATGTCGTCAATGGTAATGTTGGTAATGGTAATGACCTCAATGGTAAAGTCGGTAATGTTAATGACAGTATTGATGATGTCGGCAATGGTAATAAAAGTAAACTTAATGACGATAATGGTAACGCCGGTAATGGTAATGACGGTAATAGTAAGGACAGCAATCGAAATAACGGTAATAGTATTACGATAATGGTAATACTGGTAATGGTAATGACGCTAATGGCGATGGTGATGTCGCCCATATGTGCACTTTAAATAATTCTCATAAAACTCAATAAATTTTAGTAAAAATTCGTATCACCTAATTTTCTACGTAACTGATTAGAAATCTGCACTTTATATTAAAAAATTCAAAATGGCGGGTCAAATATGTCAGACCAACTTGCAAAAAGTTGCGTTATTTAAATGAAGGTCAATACTAAGGCATTTTTAGAATGTGATTTGAATGAAAGTCAGTACCAAGGGGTTTTTTATGTCACTGATGATGAATATAGTGTCAAAATAGCGTATTCAATATGGCGGCCTAAAATGCAAAGTCACGTGATCTGGATGAAAGTCAGTACCAAGGGGTTTTTTATGTCACTGATGCCAAATCCGGTGTTAAAATTAAGAAATTCAAAATGGCGGATCTAGTAATTCGGAATAAAATTTAAAGTCGCGTGATTTGAGTGCACGTCAGTACTAAAGAGTTTTTCGGGTCGTTAATGATATAACCGGAGTCAAAATTATGAAATTTAAAGTGGGGGATTCAATATGGTGGGCTAATATTAAAAATCACGTGATTCGAATAAAAGTCAGTACTAAGGGGATTTTCCGGTCACTGATAACAAATCTAGGTGTTAAAATTAAGAACTTCAAAATGGCGGATCTAGTAATTCGGAATAAAAATTAAAGTTACATGATTGGAATAAACGTCAGTACTAAGGAGTTTGTCAGGTCGTTAATGACATAACCGGAGTCAAAATTATGAAATTTAAAATGGTGGATTCAATATGGCGGCCTAAAATACAAAAAGTCACGTGATTGGACTGAAAGTCAATACCAAGGGGATTTTTAGGTCAATGATGACGAATCCGGTGTTAAAATTATGAAATTCAAAATGGCGGATTCAATATGGCGGCCTAAAATGCAAAAAGTCACGTGATTTGAATGAAATTCAGTACCAAGGGGATTTTTAGGTCACTGCTAGAAATTGAGCGACCTTAGCCCATTCTAAAAATTAAAGTTCAAAAGCAAAATTCCTTTCTTGATGAATTTTGATCATTGTATGATAAACGATGTGCAATTGTGCCCTAGCATGATGAAAAGAAGCGGATGAAGACATGTTCGATCTCACGTGAAATTTAAGTTGGGCTCTAGTCGGTAAGACGAGTTCAATTACGAGGTAATTTTGGTCAATGATAACTCGTGACTTTGAAGTCAGCTTCCTACGAGCCCTCGACGAGGGAAGTGGCCCATTATATAACGCCATTGTACAGTCGGCGCAACAAATCTATCAAAAGAGATTTTGCGACATTGTATGCATATACACAACTCCCCTCAGACAGTTCACGTGATTTTAATCTAAACATTCCAAGATGAAAATATAAATAAAATATGATTCGAAAAAACAACATTTTTAAAAAAATTGTCCTTCTTTGTCAAAAATTCGATATTTGGATCATACGGTTTATTTCTTAGCACATAATTTCGATTTTCAATTTTCAGAATTAAATTTTATTGATAAAGTTTTAGTACTTATTTCCGAATTAATTTTTTTTCAAAAATACTCTTTTAAATCAGTGTAAAAAAGGCAGATTTAACTTTTATTTCACTGAAAAAAAAAATCTGCTATGTACCATATTTAATATAAATATACTTTGAGAACATAAATAATTAATTTAAGGATAAGCATAACTTTTATAAGCGATTGGTACAAATAAATGATAATCCATGTAGTTTTCTGTGGGACACTTTTTTTTTCATTGTTAATAATCAGACAAAATAAATATATTTGGTGTCTAAAAGAAGTTTCTAATTAACAATTATCATTATTATTCTTATTTTCAAACAAGAATA
Source organism: Druon quercuslanigerum (assembly GCA_010014905.2). Lineage (NCBI taxonomy): Eukaryota > Metazoa > Arthropoda > Insecta > Hymenoptera > Cynipidae > Druon > Druon quercuslanigerum. The sequence continues at coordinate 54,690 of JAAAKG020000014.1, forward strand.
TTTAATTTGGCAATTCACTCAAAGATGTTTTTTATTTACTACTAAGCCTTAGTATCCTCATTGAAGAAGCGATTTTCGATTGTACAAATAAAAAATATTTTAATAGTTGAGATCAAATTTCATAATCAAAACATCCATTTCCGGCATGCCTTGCTGAAAAATTTGATTTTACAATAATTATTATATAATTTAATTTAATATTTATTCTTGAAATAATAATATACGTTCTAAAATGATGAGTATTTTTAGCAAATGTTTATAAACAAGTAATTTTTAAAGAATTGTTATTTTTTCCATGTTTTCAATCAAATTTGTATTTTTTCCGTTTTCCACTTAAATTTACATTGAACTAATAGAATTCAATAAAAAAATCCAACTATTTGGTTAAAGATTGTACTATTTGATTGAAAATTTAAGTATTTTGCTTAAAATTATATTTTTTAATTGCGAATTCAAGAATTGGATTAAAAATACATTTTTTTTATTGGTAATTCAGATTTTTTGCAGAAAATGAATTCTTTTGGATAAAAAATTAACTACTTTTTTAAAATTTTAACTATTTGGCTAAATTTTATAATATTTTGCACAAAATTCATATTTTTCAAATAAAAATTCATTATTTTCGATAAAAATTCATATCTATGTTCGAAAATGTAACCACTATCCTAACATTTTGGTTTTTTCTTTTAAATTGAGAAATAATTTTCTTGACGGAAAATGCCAAAATTCTATTTTTTATTTAAAATGTATATCTTAAAATAAAGATTAATCTTTTATGCTCGCAAATTCATGTATTTTTATTAAAAATTCAACGATTTAGTAAAACATTATACAAATTTGGTTGAAAATGTTTTTTTTTTAAATTTGTCTTTTTTGTTCAAAATTCTTGTTTTTCGTTTAAAATTTAAGGGCTTAGGTAAAAAATTAAGGTATTTACTTAAAAATTAAACTATTTTGAAATAAAAATGGAAAGTTCGTTTTTATTGTTAAAATTAGTCTTTTTTGGTAAAAATTTTATCCCATTTGCTATAGAATGAAACTGCGATTTGAAACAATTTTATTAAACATTTGTCTTTCCTTCTTAAATTAAACTGTTTTTAATTTTATATTAAATTTCCTTTAAATATTAACTATTACATGTTTTATTACGAATTAATTTTTTTATAAACTACTTGCTTTAAGAGGAAACTACTTTGCGAAAAATTAATTTTTTTATTGTCAATTCACATTTACGGGTTATGAAATTCAACTGTTTTATAAAAAAATCCTCATTTTTGCTTAAAAATTAAACCATTTTTGCAGACAATTAAACTATTTTGTTGAAAATTATTTGTTTGCTAAAAATTTATATTTCTGCTTAAAAATTCAACTAATTCTATATAAAATTAAACTATTTGGTTAAAAATTAAACTATTTATTTTTTAATTAAAGTTTTTTTGTTGCAAATTCTTTTTGTTTGATTAATTTTTTTGCTCGAAAATCTAGCTATACATTATTTGGTTAAAAGATTTTCCTTTATAAGTGGAGAATTTGATAAAAATTAACGTAGTTTGTTAAAAAAGTATTTTTTTACATAATTATATATTATATTTGTATAATTTTTTTCAGTATAAATGTATAAAAGTTGATGAATCAAAACTTATCTCATTTGGCTCAAATTTAAAATGTTTTTCAGTAAATTTGTCTCTTCGGTTTGAAAATGAAACAACTTAGTTGAAAATTAAGGGCATGCGACACAGCGAAATACCTATATTACAGACTCACTTTTTCAGTTCATTGAATATTTTTTTGAACCTGAAAACTTTTTTTAAAAATAAAAGATCGAGCTGAAACTTTGGAAAATGCATTAGAATACAATAAAGTACGTTA